>JAGVSQ010002413.1:0-22950 GCA_022683975.1 Rhyacophila evoluta | reverse complement strand
CTTTTTCAGTGAATTATTTATTTAATTTTATTTAAGTAAAATTAGTTACTTATTTGGCGTTTGAAATTTACATTCTTTCAATCAGACGTGTATTAAGTTATATGCATTGTGATTATCGAAAAAACTTATTTTGAAAAATTTGATGATTACGTCCTTTTTTTTCACACAATAGATGTGTATATTATCATGTTTCTTCGAAAATAGAGTATATAGATTGACACAGTGTGAAGATTGATGTCCGTTCTGAAGGTGGAATATATGGAACTTTGCAATGTGAAGTCATTTTTTGATTGGTTATTTTTCACAAAAATTGGTGATCAGACAATTTTTCAACCTAACGAGCAATTAGTCCTAAATTTTAGAATTTTTAAAATCCAGCAGATGTGGGAATTGAATCTCTACAGGAGAGAAAATTAAAAAAAATATTGTCATTGTAAATATTTATATCGTGTATTTAAATTACAAATTTCTTGTTTTAAGTATTACATACAGTTTAATAACTGCACCAGTTAAATGAGAAGCAAAAAACTAGAGCTTAGACATAAATTTTTAAAACAAAAATTTAACGAGATCTTATTATTGTCAGAGAGATAAAACGTCGAGAAGAAGGCTTACAAGAGATAGTCATTGTCATATTTTTTGTTGGGTCACATGTGATTATTTCTGTCTCACGTTGCACATCTTTCATTTCTGTCTTTCATAAGATACAGAGTAGAATTAAAGTGTTATTTTACCGAATGTTCAAATGGCTTAAATTAAATTTAAAGTAAACTGTTTCTATCTCCAATACCTAATTTAATTATCAATTTCAAGCATTATTTAGACAAGTTATTTAAAATAAAAGTACATAATATACCACGTGTATCTAATATATATATAATGTAATATTGACTTGATATATTTAGTAACGTTTGTTTCCTGTAATTGTATCATAAATTTTAGTTATAATTGGTTTATCTTATTTGCTAATATAAACGAACAATAATGGTGTAAATAAATGTGAAATGATTCAAAGGAAGCTCTCATCATGTTGATATAGGCTTTCGTAAATTTTTTTTTTTTAATAACACAAAAAAACAGAAAAACGCAACATGTCTCAAGTATAATTTTACTACATCTTCAGTGTAAATATTAAAAATTTAGTAGTAAATATCTTAGTTTCCCTGCTATTCAAGAGATTAGCTTATGCAATTTAAAATTTGAGGTTGTAGTAAGATTTAGATGGCGGATATAAAAAAATTAAAGACGCAGAACTTAATGTTCAAATATTATAGCTAAGCAATTGGCTTACAACTGATTCTTGTAAAAAATCTGTCACGTATTCATGTTACAAAGATATGTTTTATTTTCAATTCACAGTAAATTTTTACACCGTGTAGATTCGTACGCTCCACTTTTGGAGCGGATTTGCTGAGAAAAATATTTTTATGGACATATAATATGTATATACAATAATATTATTTATGAAATCTATTAAAATATGTCTTTAAAATGCAATGAGTATCGTCACAGTGCTCAGATCAGTCAACTTCGGAGCAGACATATTGAAATAAAACATGTTAGTTATTTAATAATTATTTTGAATGCGTTAATATCCGATTCGGGCCTGTATATGCATCTCATCTCTTCGTGCCAAATATTTTCACACATTTACATTTTTTCAACGGACCAACGTAGAAATTGATAGAGTAAATTACTGCTACCAGTCTGAACAGAGTATTCTCTCACATTCACCTGAGATATTTGGGTAACTCGACTGTTTTTTACGGCAATCGATACGTCTTTGTACGCTGGTGTGATGGTACAAACGTTGTATACGTCAGTACCAACGTAAGCAAAGTTTTTTTATTCATTTGTTTCAGTGTGACAGTTAAAACGTTTCAATTGTTTTTTTTCCGTGTAGTGAATTTGAATTGTTCGAGTTTCAAAAGTGTCGTTCTTAAAACTCGTAGATTTCACAGTATCGGCAAAGTGTTCGAATCAATTTTTGAGTGTTCGGAAATGGTGTACGTTTTTAGCAAAATATTACACCATTTTTTATGTATTGAACATTTTATGTATAATAATTTTTAAATATTTAAATTACTTGATATTGGGTTGTACATTTTTGAAGTTCACACAATTTAACTCCGCAACGGTAACCAGACAACTGCGCACATGAAAAGTGCTCACATGACGTCTACGCACACATTGAAGAGTTCACACTAACAATTTTTTTTAAATTAAGACGTTTTATTCTTAATTTACGTAATTATAGTATAGGTAGGTATCATTGAAATAAAAATCTACCTATACTATAATTACGTAAGTTAAGTGTAAAATGTCTTAATATTAATTTATGTGTTAGTGTGAGCACTTCAATGTGTGCAGTTGTCATGGGACCCTCCGCAACATACGGTAATGAAATATGATTGATTAGCAAAAATTACAGTTAGATAGATGTTATCAGCTACAAGTGTTGTCACAATATTATACGTATATTTTCGAATAGTTTTTTATACGCCATGAAAGTGGAGCATATCGATCTATTCTAGTGGTAATCAACCTGGTCCCTACAGTTTACTAGTGGGCGATTCAAGCTTTCATAGTGGGCGGTAGGGGTTTTTTTTACAATTCTTTGTGGTGCGCTAAATTAAGTTATTTGCAGAACCAGTGGGTGGTTAGAAAATTTTACTACCAACAAAAATACAAAAATGAGCGGTTGGTATAAAAAGGTTAATTCTAATCTGCACAGTGTGAAGATATACCTAAAGATATAGATACATATACGCTTTTGGAGTATATGGATCTTCGCAATGCAAAAACATGCCTTGTCATTTTACTTTAAATGCAATTTAAATTGTCCAATAAAATGAGCATCCAGTCCTGCATTTTAAAATTTAAAAAATCCAGCGGACGTTGGAATCAAACCCGTAATCCTCGAAAGTAAAGCACGCACGCTAATCTCTTGTTATTGTAGATACATATATTTGATCATATCGACTTTGTTTGGGCAAAAGGCATTAATCCTCATTTGTTTAAAAAGTAATTTTATTTTTAGAATCACAATCTATACAATTAAATACAAGTTATGCCGAAAGGAATCAATCTGTAAATGCCAAATTATTATCTAAATTCAATTTTAAATAAAAAAATAAAGATCTACCAAATTTTCTTTCAAATAACAGCAATCAGACCTAATTCCTGGCATTATTGTTTTGTGAGAGTTAATACTTTTTGCCTAAGCAGGGTCAATATAGTTTAATAATAGCTCATTCAATTACATAAAGTTATTTGTGTTAATGAATTTATATATGAATCTTTGAAATACAACATTTTTATAAATTCTCCTTAAATTGTATATATCGTCACCAATATTGCAGGAACATGTATCTTGATTTTTGGTTTTTATCACTTTGTAAAATATAGTTTTATTTTTTGCAATTTCTTGTATTATTGTAACACATAATTTGTTCATGTTTTATAAACAAATGTGTCAACGTAAAAATGTAACAATAATACAAAAAATTACAAAAAATAAAGCAACACGATACGCGTTCTTGCAATGTTGGCGATGTTATAATTATGAAGACCGGTTTCGTTAATTATAATATTGTCTAAGTGAACGTATAAAAACAATAAAACGACGTAATTATTTCAGTACGATGGCTTAAGACTGATACTTCTCTTTTATTTCCACGAAATAAAATTATTATGTTTCTGTATCGAAATAACTTGACACTGAAATTAAACTGTCGAAGAACTCTCGTAATTAAAATTGAATGTTTTCATTAATAATAATTTATTATCTAAAATACATGGCTTTTCAAAAATAATTTCTGGCGTACGAAATGAAGGGGTATTTAACCCCATTTGAATTTTATGTCACCCTTTTAATTATTACTCTTTAAAAATATATAAATTGTAACACGATTGTGTGAAATTGCCAATATACTCGTACATTTTCCAGCTCTTTGATGGAAATCGAAGTCAAGCTGACGAATAAATGCTATATTGTACTGGAAACCCTTTCCGTTTCCCTTTGATATTACAAAGTATAGAAAATTTAATGCAGTATTAGTGATGTCCTTTAAAAATCATAAAAGAATAATATAATAGACTTCAAGTAAATATTTGTGATTCCTATTTTAAATATTTATTTACCAAAATGTGGTTATTATAAAAATAAATTATTAACGAAAGCGGTGAAATTGTAAACCTTATATTCACCTTATTACACGTGTTATAAATTGACTGTATAAAAGAAAAAAGATGTAGCCCATACGTAACTAATTATAGAAAAAGTGAAAAAATGTCTAGTTATGATTTCAAGTCAACGTCAAAATATTAAATAGTTACAACTTTAAAGTGCACGAAGGCGAAAACTGGTATTTTAATTGCCCAATCGGACATTAATTTGATAAGTTATTTAAGAAAAGCCATTAAAATTGATGAGGTTGATGGCCGCTAATTCGACAGGCAATACTTTTATCAAACTTAAAAGCTAAATTTAGATACAAATTTGTCATTTCCATCCTCGTGTTTTTGATAGAACGTGTATAAAGTTGTATATATTGTGATTATCGATTTTTTTTTTTGAAAAAACTGAGGATTACGTCCTTTTTCCTTTGTAAATTTGATATGGTTTGATTCGGTTAAGTCTGGTAAAAGTAAAGTAACTTTTCATTATTAATAACAGTTAGTCAGATTTGTTCTGAAAATTATTTAGAAACTACATTGAATATAAGTAATTAGCTTATCTTTTGTATGAATCATAGAACAACTGGAGTATAATTGAGAAAGTATTTTTTATGATGCATTCAAAATAACCGCGGTAAGCGAGTGGCATATATTTATTAATTTCTGTAAATGTGAATTATCAAAGATTAAAAAAGTATCTGAGAATTAACAGTTAAGTTATTAAAGCAAAAATTTGTTAATTTGTCATGAAAATGAATAAAAGAGCTTTGAAATTGAATAACACAAAAATATCTATGTCGTCCGTATCAAATCGATATGATAATAAAAGTTTGGCAAACAACCTTAGGTTTTTTTTATACGACTTATTTTGTGCTTCTCTGTGGAAAAAGGTTCTTGTTTTATCAACAAGGAAGTTTTATTATAAACGATTTTTTATATTCTAGTGTTATATAGTGATGATATGAAAATTTATTAAGAAAGAGATGGTTAATATATTAATTTTTCCATACCAAACGAAACGATTAAAGTTTTAATTAGCACACACAAAAGATTCAAAAACTTTAAAAATAGTACATTTTTCAATTACTCAATAGTCAGAAAAGATGTAGTATATACCACGGAAGTATTTAAATCTCATATTAAAGCATTAATAATTAACAAATTTATACTAAATGTTAATATGTTTCATTAAATTTTTAATCTGTTTTACTCAGTTAGATCAGAATGTGGCTTGGAAGTCTTCTGCTTTACTACATCCAATTATAAAATGATGCGATTTGTCAATTCATCGACCACTAAGAGAAGTGATTGATTTATTGACCACTTAAAGAGGTAGTTGATTGAATTTTTTTATAGTTAAAATTGATTATTTAAAATATTGGGTTGTTTAAGGATTAAAGTATAAGAATTTACTGGAAAAATTTATAAATACATTTATATACATGATTATCGAAGTTGTTAATAATTTCAAATTAATTAAATTATGTTCGTTTATCGTAGTTCACGAACTTTCATCAAATGTTTTTGTTATGTAACAAATCCATTGAGATCATCCCTACGGATGTGTAGCATTAGCAATAACAAAATTTCAATATACCTATATACACCTAGGTATTGGATTTTGGACGAAGCAAAAAGGTTTTCACGGCCCTTTTTAGTTGTTCGAACTTTTCACACTGATTATTCGACTAGCCGGAAGTGTCGTCAACCCTACCGAGTTATGAATTATGAGCTTATTTACAAAGATTGAGTGGTGTTTGCATAACACAATTCGACTAATTGCAAAATGATGTAACACACCGGAAAACTTTAACAGGTGTTTAAGACTAAAAACGTTTCATCAATAATTTTGAGCAAAATTAAAAACATTTTAAGCATATGAGGGGTGTAGTTCCAAAGTGAGCTTGCTTTACTATGCCAAAATTAAGAGGTGAAGACTTTGAACAAGTATTTTTGTATGGAAGAACCGTATAGTATGCAAACTAGTAGACAAAATCAATTTCGAAAATATTGAAAATAAAAATAAACATTCAAAAATCTTGTAGACTAAATCTCGAGAAAAAAATCAGCAAAAAATATGTTTTAACAGTGCGGAGATCTATATTTTTTATATAAACTATGTTCGCTCCTAATATGAAGCATATGGATCTACACAATGTGAGGATATCCACTCCGAAAGGGGAGTATAAGGATCTCCACAATGTGAAGACATCTCGAAAGATTATTTTTAACGATGAATTGTTTGTCAGATAATTACACAACCCAATGAGCATCCAGTCCTGCATTCTTCGGATTTTTAAAATTTGACAGATTTAAATTTAAGCCCGCATTCCCTGGATTGCTAGGCGCGCACGCTACCAAGGAGACAACACTTCAATATTCACATGGTAAAAAATAATGTATTGTAGTTCATCTCTTATTATTTAGACTATAAAGGGATGTTTACGCAAATGAAAGCTTTTTTAAAAGTTCCCCTAATGTAGTGAACCAGCTTTCAAAGTTTGTTCTCTCGATGTTGCTTTTATATTTTATCCAACACAAACGTGTTTCGAGCAAAAAACTGATTTAACGGTACAATTATAAATTAATGAACTTTGTTCATATAAATATTTAATTAATTTTCATTTTGATGAAACGTGATTTGGTTGAATACATGCAGTAACCTAGAATACATATATGAGCTAAAACTGTATGAAATTGTAATGTAAATTATTTCACATGGTATTTGAATATGAAAATCATTTAAATACCTTCATTGCAAATTCAATTTTTTTGATGTTATAAACGTTGTTATTTGTAATAGTTTATGTAACACTTTTGTTTGTATTTTAAGACTACATATAAAAGCAATTATTGTTTATAGATATATATTTTTAAACTATGTTTGCTCGTAAAGTGAAGCATATGGATCTTTACTGTGTGAAAAATCCACTCTGAATGTATTGTATATGGATCACCGTAATGTGAAAACGTCTTGACGACGAGAATTGTTTGTCAGACAATTGCTCAACCAAATAGGCATTTAATCTAGTTTTTTTTTTTAATCTGACAGATATAGGAATCGATGTTGCATTCTCCGTATCGCTAGGCGCGCATGTTAACCTCTACGCTATCAAAAATATGTCTTCTTAAAAAGTAATCTCTTGCAGAATAATAAAAAGTTTCCAATTATACTTTATTCATGGAAACGATAAGAGAAGAAGTAATTATAAATTATGTGAAACTCTTTTTGCAAAATGTTAAATATAAATAATATGTGTCATCATTTAGAAAAACAACAATGTGAACCATTTCTATAATTTTTTTTAAAATTATTTCTGTGAAAATCTCTGAAAATTTATCTCACGTCAATAAGCTTCACCCTAAACAAACCCCCGAATAAAAAAGACGCACCTGTTGGGTTAGGTTAGATTTCAGGATGTTTTATTTAAGTCATTGTTCTGTTTAAATTTTTTTATTCGTGACGATAAAACAATTTATGAATCTAATGATGAATTTTTATATAAAAGATAAAAGAATATAAAATTTAAAAATAAAATACATGAAATACGAATTTTGATAATAATTATAGAAATTTGCAATGCAAATAAAATGCAAAAATCTGTAAACGAGCACAATTTTTTCATGATATTCCCATGAACGCTCACACGATAAATTTCCATATTTTATACGATATCTGAAAACAAATTATTACATATCTATTATCTCTTGATAATTTTCCTTAATTGACTCTTCAGAAAGAGATATTTTTACTTTTACCTATCATTTTCTTGGCTTCATTTTAAACTCATAAAACTTTAATCAATTTCAATTGAGTGATAATAATTTAACATATTTTTTCATTCTTTTACAGATTTCGCCGTCTCCATTGACCGGTTAAGTGAGAAGAAGAAAGCGAGTCACTGTAATTAAGCAGATAATTGATTTTTAATTACTCTGTGAAAGCATTTTCATTTACTAAGTGAAATTATCAATAAAGATTTATTCAAGCAGGCAATTGTAATAAACATAATACAATTCAGATTTGCAGTAATAATAAATAAACTCCAAATTGCTTTTATTTTTTTCTAGTTATTTAAATAGTACAAATATATTTCAATTTTCAGTAATATTTTTTATGTAATAAAATATAATAATGAAAAAAAATGATTAAGATTAATATTCAAAAGTTGAAAGCATAAAAATATTTAATAAATTTACAGATAAATTTTTCCGTTAATATTTGGCTATAGAACCACTTTTTATCATGTCTACTGCAGAAATGCATTATAGAAAAACCTCTAAAATATGAATATTTATTTTGACGGAATTTCTATTTTTCATAGACATTGTGAAACTATAATGGTATTAAAAAACATTTCAAGCATAGTATGTTGTTGAATGTTGATAATTCAAAAAAAAATTCATCCGTTGTAATATAGAGTTTTATTCAATCAATAGAAAAAACTGTTTAGAAATTTTACTCTTATAAGCATTTGAACAAAAGCTGAAAATTTGATTGTTTTTGACATGGAGTTAAAAATGGAAAAATCTGATAATAAAACATTGCTACCATAGCAACCACTATAATGAAACTGATATCATAATAATGAAAATATCATTTCGCAAAATTAAAATATAACATAGTATAATAATAGACAGTTATTAATATATTAAAAACAAAAGTTCGTGTGAATATACACTCGAAGGAAAAAAATGCTATAAAAAGCGAACGAAATTTCACTAAATAATTTTATTGGATACCAAAAAATACTATTTCGAAACTAATGTAGCCCATTAATCTTCACCTTTTTGAGTTATCCAGTATTAAAAATGGATAAAAAGTAAATACTATTTCTACTCACGTCTTCGACTCTTGAAAATACAATCCCGATTTTACTTTTAAGATAAAAATCCCGGTATTGGCGTAAAAAATTTCCCAATTCCGATAAAAGCACACATTCCTTTACTTACACGATAACATCTAATTTAAGTGCGTTTGCCAAACCCCTTTGGGACAACCCTTATTTATACAAGCAGATAGGTGCATAAGTGAAAAAGTGTTTCGAGTATTTATTCAAAATCTCGTCGACTTTTTCTTTTGTTATACATCACCTTTCACTCCTACTGTGTCGCAACTGTTAAAACCTCGTAAATCTTTTACGCATTTGTCGGAAAATGGTATCTTAATTCTTATTTAATCGTATTTTGTATCTGTTCCCGTTAAACGTGTACCTGTAAACCTATAAAAAAATAACTGTTTACGCTTTTCCTGATATATTAATCATAATTTGAAATCAATATTGATAATTACTTTAATAAAATTCAGCTTACCCTTACTTATTTAAACAGCTTAAAGGGCGTGGACTCATAAATGTGTCTTGATTAAACATTTTTGGTGGCTGTCGACTCATATGTGAGTTCTACGTTATTCGTTTCTTTCCCTGACAAATATCTAGATTACGATTTAGTTTGCTTATAAATATTATCAAGAAATGATGAAGTATTATTTAAATTTTTTGCTCATTTTATCGCGAATTTACATGCAAAATTAACTATTAAGCGGTATAGCATGTATACTATTAGTATTGTTAATTTTGTATGTTCAATGGACAACATAATGTGGTAAAATTTTGTTTCAATAATGCCACAATTCATCAAGTCGAGATTCATTCGATAATTTTTGCCTATTTTCACATCATGGCATCATATTTTATTCGCCCACATAATTGTAATTAGTCTACTTCTTCCAGTGTACACTGGAAGACACTACGTTTATTAATATGAACACGTTATAAATGATACACATATTTACAATAGTTATTATGATATCAAATATAATTAAATATGTATTTTGTAAATGAATCGTGTTTTTAAGTTGATTATAAGCCTAAGCATAGGAATAAAATATACTGAAGAAGTAAAGTGCAAACATATTCTTATTTTTGATGTTTTTATTAAATCGAAGCTAAATTGATATAAATACGTGTGTTTAAATTCATTCGTGTTTTTAAACACCCTTAAATTTAAGTGACCCTTCAAGGGTTAGAAAACAGGTGCTCACAAGTGTAAATCGCTGAAAAGTAAAACGAATTCAAAGTTCTAAGCGTGCAAAACTTTAAACCGTTATACCTGAAAGCAAAGGGTAAAAAAAACTTGCCCTCGTACAGATAAAACTGGGTCGCATTAAATTCGGGCAGCTTTCAAATTTATGTACTCCTCTTAATTAATATAATTCAACGCTACGCAAAAGCTTTGATTGTGGCTATATTACAAGCTTTTAAATTAGGAATATTTTTTAACTGGAAAATTAACAATTTCGACTTCAAATTTAAGCTCTTTTATGATGATTAGAAAAATTTCGGTTAATGTTGAAATAAAAATTTTGGAGTGGATATTATGTTTTCGTATCATATTAAACCAAAGTTTTGTTGAAATAAAAATTTATCAATTACATTAAAATAATATTTATTACTAAAGCGATGAAAACATTCAAATTAAATAATTTTCGAATAAATATTTCGTAGATTAACAGTAGATTGAGATCAATTAGTCAATTATAATTAATATTTAATTTTATCTTAACATAATATAATACGTCTCATGGTATATATACCATGGCGTAATTATTCTAAATGCTTTTTTTGAGTAGGATAAAAGAAATAAGCTTTCAAAGATATTATTTATTGAGATTTTAGGGCATGTGTGATTCTTTGTATGACAATACAGATGCTGTTGATCAAATTTATTTTTATGCTGATTTATTAATTTGTACTAAAACATTTTGATATTAAATTTAAAAAAATAATAATGTATAATTATGCTTTAGAATCTAACAAATATGATGTAGTCAAATGGATTTGATACGTTTTTAAATTCAAATTAAATTAATAGCTTAAGCAAAAAAGATACTAAAAAAAACCATGAGTGCTAGACATTCTGTCAATTATATATTAAGAACAACTATTTGAAATAAGACATATGAGTATGTTGATTGTCAATTATGTAAAACCACTTATCAAATAATAGTTTTTTTTAAATACTAATTAATTAAAAAAAACATAAAGCATCAAATCCATATCATCCAGCCATAGTTTAATATGAGCTACTGTGAGTTATTTCAACACCAAATTGTAGCCACTAGTAAGGATGTATGTAGTTAACAAAAAATCAACGAATTCAATTCACGTTATACTAGGATACTTGATGAAAACTTATAGTAAATATATAGTTGTTAACGTATTTCAAGTTTTGCATGTTGACGATGCTTAAAATTATGAATATGACCGTAAATCATTGATAACCTACTAAATGTTTGTCTAAAAAACATTATTTTTAATCCATTAAACAAAAATAAAATGTGTAATGTTTCAACTGCTTAATAATTTGAAATTAATTTGTGTTGGATGAAAAATACTAATCAAAAATATTTTCTGTGCAGGTTACTAAAATATCGACAAAAATACTAGCAAATAAAAGTGCTTAGTGAACTTATGTGAAATATAATTAAATGACTCTAAACATGCTAAATACAAATGGCAGAAAAAAATATCTTTTGTAATAAAAGTGACTGAGATAATTAAAACGGTATAAATATTTTAATTAATATCGTAAGATAAAGTGAAAAAGAGAATTTAAGTGAATAAGTTTAAATTTAAATAAATATTTAAATGTAAATAAGTAATAAATTTAACACTTAAAGCTTTCGTTAATTACAAAAGGTTAAGTTAAATCGTTCGAGCTGTTAGAGACCAGTTTGACCACAGAAGGATTGTAATTCAGCAAGGTTGTTGCGTCGAAAGTTCGAGGAGATCCTCGGGATGGGGTGCGAACTTGGAAAGCTCGCTGCATCAGAGCGCAGCGGGGGAGGCGGTGGAAGAGCGGGAGTGGACGGTGCGGCGCCTGCTCCCCCAGATCCCCGTCTCCCTCTCACAGCCAAGCAGAAGTACTCCATGATGGCGTCGTGGAAGGGCATTTCCAGAGCGATGGAGCCGACCGGTATCTGCATGTTTATCAAGTGAGTAATTTTAAATGCCTACCCATTAAAGCAAAAAAAGTTCTTTGTCAACAATTTCTCAAAATTTTACTGTGAAAACTCAATTTAAATGATGAATACACAAAAAAATAGTTATGATAAAGATTAAATACCCATTAAATTTTTGTTTTCACTTTTAGTACAATGAATTAATCTCAAATTGAAATCACAAAAACTATGTAAGAAAATATAGTACTTTGCAGTGGCGTAGCTACCAAAGAGCGGTTGGAGTAGACTGCTCTAAGCGCATAAATTAAGGGAGGCGCGAGTAAAATTAAATTAATGTAAGAGCTAAAATAAAAAGAGAAATTACAACACATTTTTAGAAGGCAGTAGAATATTTAAGGAAGCGTAAGAGATGTGAAAGGGTGAGAAATCACAAATTCCGGACGAAAGTAAAAATTTGAAAGTAGCGTGAGAGTTTAAAAAAATGAAAAACTGCAGGGGGCACAATGATTTTATTTGCTCCAGGGCGCTAAAATTGTAGCTACGCCACTGGTGAAGGCAGGGCGCTAATTTGTAGCTACGCCACATTACTCTTAATACACATTTTGTTTCACATTATTTGTCATCCACGGGCTAAGTTTTAACTTTTTTGAAATAGTTTTTAAAAAAAACCGATTTTCATTTATGCTCCCTAAATTTACTCAAAAAAAATTACCAAAGTACGAACCTGTTTTTTATCGATAGATTTCTTAGTTTTAAAAATGGAACTTTCTTTCAAAAGCTACTGCTTAAACTTTTAAAAATGTTTATTATTTATTGTAAATTATATCAATTGAAAAATATAGACTGCATCTCAATCAAAAACAGATTATATCAAAATTAATGTAGTTGTGTAGTTATTGAAATGAGAATATAATACGAAATATATTACTAAGTATATCGAACTAATTAACAGTTTCAAGAGAGTTCAAGTCTTATTTGCATAATAATGAGTTCTTAAAGCAAGTCTATCTACGTAAGCAGAGGAAAATAGAATCAAATAATTTACAGCTAACTCTCTTGCTAACGATAGAAACTGAAGTCAGTTTTCCAACTATATTAAGAAAATGTAATACTTAGTCAATATTGAGTTATCATTTTGTCGTCATATTTTTATAACTTTACAGCGAACAATCTAAATTTGTTTCCTAAGTGTTAAAAATTATTGTAGGAAAAAAACTTTCAAGCAAGGATTAATTGTGGCATTATTTTAACTAACAGTAAAGATAAGTTTAGTTTCTATACCGATAATATCTCTGTAAAAGTTTTTACGCAAATATTTACTGCAGAAGTTGAGATCGAGATATTTTTCCGTTCAGTAATTTGTTATTCAATATTTTTTATATGTTACCTTAAAACTTTATAAAGATAATTTTACACTGCGTCACGTCAAATCGATGTAACTGCACAAAATATGTTTTTGGGAATCAGAAAGAATTACTTTTTGATTAGATATGTTTATTTCACCATTAAAAATAAAGCTTATTTTCAATAATAAGTCGTTGTCTTTAATTTTTTTTATATTCTGACTTCACATAAAATAAAAATATTCTAGATAAATAACATCTACCGTGTAACGGAAGAGAGTCATAGCTTTTTGAGATAGCTTTTATTCGATAATCAGTGAGTATACAACTTAATACGCGTTCTATGAAAAGGATGTAAGCTGAAAATGCTGGAACTGAATTGATTATTGGAAGAATTAGTAAAAAGACGTATGAAACATGTGATCTCTTTAAGCATATTATGCGTTTCAATTAATGTTGTGGACACGTTATTCTTGCATTTTATTGGCGCAAATTGTATAATATCATTATCGAATGTAGAAAAGTGTAACTATAAGATTATTAAAAATAGATTTTTAGATACCCAAAATGAATGCAACTTTATACGTGTTCTATCGGAAAGATATAAGTTGAAAATTAGTATTTAAGCTTTTAAGTTTGAAAAGAAACTTCTACCAAATCAATTTTACTAGCTTTTTTCAAATAAATTATTCAATTATGATGAAGTAAGGTAAATAAACACCGGTTTTAATTTTGTTGTGTTATATTAATTTAACATTTTGAAATTGGTCAAAAATCATTGACTAAACATTTTTTGTGTCTCTATTGAAATCTTCTCTGTGAGTTACATCTTTTTATAAGCTTTTATTTAGGATCGTTTTAGACAGTGACCGTCTTTATTGCTATTTCTATCCAACTAATGCCATTTTTGTAGCTTTGTCTTATTACCTTTATAATTGGTATTGCCCATTATACTATATTAAAATTATTTTGTTTGAGATACTAATTCAGTATTAGCAGATTATAACTTTTTGATAAAACGCGTATTAACTTGCATTATAAAACACATTTGCGTTATATCTTTTGACATGTCTACAGTCAATATTGTCCACTATACTATTTTCAATTTATTTTGTATTAGAGTTTGAAAATTCTGTCGAAAACATTGAATATTTAACCACAAACACGAAATTCTATTGCCATTTAAGACCATCCCAGTCCCTATAAAATTGATTACCTAAACAAAATACACATGCGTATCCAAATATTGCCATACGAAGTGATGGTGTAGCGCTAGATACATATAATAAAATGTATGGGTAACTTCAGTTTCCCCTTCCAAATATAAATATTTCATATAGGTGCGCCCGACTGAAATTGAGGATATTTCAGAGTTATAAATTTAGTTTACGTTATTTACGCGTTATCTAAATTTATGCTGCGAGCTTTTTGTAACGTATTAAGCTAACACTAGCCCATTAATAATACTATATGATAGTATAATTTAAATAAACTACAATGAAGTTCGATCAATAGTTTTTTTAATTCATTTAAATATTAAATAACCAGAAGTTATTCCTAAAAGCTTTATTTTTATTTTTAAATCTTTCGTTTTGATATGAATCAACACTGTTTGAAAATGCTCTCTCTGAAAGTATAATATAATGAAGGAGAAAAGAGGCGTAGCCCACAATTATTAAAAATAGCTTTCATTCGATATTCAAAATGTATTCAACTTAATACACCTTCTATGAAAAGGGTGTACGATGAAAATGCCGAATTAGTGTCAAAATTTGGCTTTTAAGTTTGAAAAAAAATAGTTTGCAAAATTTGCAAATATTGAAAGGGCTTTTACCTAGTCAATTTTATCGGAGTTTCTTAAATAAATATCATAGAGAGTAAATAAAACACCAGCCTTATTCATCGTGCACTTCAAAGTTGTGTATCTGTAATGTTTTGGCTTAATTCATAAGTTCATTGAATAACCGTTTGTTGTGCCTAATGTAGAATTTTTCTTGTGTGGGTTAGTTCATTTTCCTTTCCATAATCGAATGAATTTTCTCTATGTGAAGACAATGCATTTTGACAAATTAGTAAATTACATGCTATAGGGGAGGGGTCAGTTTTGGTACAGTTATGTTTTTTTTCACCACACCTAAATTGCATTCCAAACGAGTGAGAGAGGGACAGGTATATGTCGACATTAATGTCGGTGCGGGCGATGTGCGGGTGCGGCGTCCTAATAAGCCGCCAAATCGTTCAGAAACAACAACTGCCACTGAATATTTTTTTGTATTTTTAATTGTAGATGTAATAATTGTTTTTTTATTTTTATTGATGTTTTTTAAAAAAACGGTGCATTAGTTTTTTATCAAATTTATTTTTAATGGTTATACTATAGCAAAATAATTACGTAACGATTATTTTAAAATCGAATAAAATAACAACGCATCTATTTTCATAACTTTTCATGTATTTTTTTATCAGATTGTGGGAGTTTTTTTATACCATGTCCGCTTCCAACATGGAGCATATGGGTCTACACAGTATGAAGATATACATCCCGAAAAAGGAGTATATGGATATCCACAATGCGAAGATGTCTTGACAGAGTATTTTTCAGGAGAATTGTTTATCAGACAATTGCTCAACCCAACAGGCATCAAGTCCTACATTTTCAGATTTTTACAATCCGACAGATAAGGAGAATCAAACTCGCATTCCCCGGATCGTCATGCGCGCACGTTACAAACTACGCTACCGGGGAGACAAAGAGAGTTGGGGAAATACTACAACTAAATTTATTCAAGTAAATAAGTAATAATAAACAACTGTTGTCTAACTCAATGTATTAATTATAAATATGACAAATCTATTCCTATTGATTCTCAATAATACTCAATTGAAACATTTTAAAAGGTTTTTACTAAGGTGTATTTTTATTACGTAAAGAGCAGCAATATTAACGAAATAAGCGAATGTGGCAAAAAAAAAGATTAAATTTATATGTATGTTTAAATATCGTTTTCATTACTTCACAATTTTTTTGCCCTTTAAAGATATGTTTTATGTGCAAAAATGAACATTGTGTAACGAAATTATTTAGCAATGCCACCATCGTTGCTA
Source organism: Rhyacophila evoluta (assembly GCA_022683975.1). Lineage (NCBI taxonomy): Eukaryota > Metazoa > Arthropoda > Insecta > Trichoptera > Rhyacophilidae > Rhyacophila > Rhyacophila evoluta. The sequence continues at coordinate 6,360 of JAGVSQ010002413.1, read as the reverse complement.
TGGCGTAACAGTGGGAGGTTTCTTTGTGCCAAATATTATGTAAATGATGAATTATTTCCAACGAAAATGTGACAGTCAAAAAAAGACAAAATGTTCACGCGTAGCGATTTTCTTTGAAATTATCGTTTTCCCAATTCATAAATTTAATAAACCAGCTACTAACGAAGAGAAAGCTTGTATTATCATCCGCTCCTTGGTATGCCCAAGGCACGTTCCCGAAGGGTTTTTTCTTACATTTTGGAAACGTCAAAACCAGAGCCTTTTTGAATTCAGAATTCCTGAGAGATTTATTGAAAAAGCTATGGATGTTTGACTTGGGACTTAAGAAATTGGCTGAAAGCTTATTCACCGTAATTTAACACTTATTCAAATACAGTTTTCAATAAGTTTTCCATCGGTGAACAACTTTCACAGCTTAATTTTGTTTTTAAAAGATCCAGATTAGAAAATATTCTACTACAAATTTACCCATTACTTATTCATTATAGTTTCATAAGACAAAATAAAATTTTATGCGACTCGTTTAGCTGTTGTTGATACAAATATATGAAAGAAGCGTACAATCGTTCTATATTTTATTTTAGTAATGTTACACATAGCCTAAGCAAAATACCAATACGTATTTTGTTGAGCTTACATATTCTACAGATACTTAATTATTTAGTACCATATGAAAGATGCTTGTCTATGCGGTGTCTGAGACGTTGGAAGCCAAAATTGCGGATTTGAATCCCAAGACAAGAAAATTTCCAACAATTTTAAGGTGCAGAATTTTATACTGAATGAGTTGAACAATTAGCAAATAAATTTTAATAATACGAATATTATAATATTTTATTTCTGATGTGATTTTGGTCTTTACACTATTGAGATCCATATGCTATACTTTTAAATAATTAATACTTTTGACTGATGGTGCTTGATGGAAATTGATTTTAAATTCTAAGTTATTTAAAACTGGTAAACTTCCATGTGTGAGATCACTGTTATATACTTTTGTTATTCCTCTTATATACGTTATATACTATAATATACTTTTAAAATGTGATAAAAAGGCATACTTGTTTTTTGACTTGTTACGTAATCTTGGAATATATAATATTTTGAGTAATGTGAAAAATATTCGTACGTCTCAATTGTTTCAAATTGAAGGCTACATATTTAAAAAAAGCTTCGTTAGATAAGATCTGCTTTTACCATTTCTACTCCCTACGTGGAGCATATAGCTGCTATATTACGCTTAAAAGATTCCCTGTCACCTAATATTCGACCCTCATCCTCCCAAGTCATGCTAGCATCGATAAAGTACATTTAAGAATAATACCCGATGGTCCTTAAAGATGGCGGATTACCATCAACTGAAAGAATAGACTAACGGTAAATAATAGGATAAGATAATTAAACATGAAATTAAACGCAGTGCATGAATACATAATACGTTAAGAAAATGGCTTAAAATTATCATACAATAATAAAATACCAATATATGCAACATACTGTAGAGATTAATTGTCTCCTTGGTAGCATAAAGGTAAGCGTGCGCGCCTAGCAATCCGGAGAATGCAAGTTTGATTTCCACATTTGACAGATTTTTCAAAATCTGAAAATGTAGAACTTTGTACCCATTAGATTGGAAAATTATCTGATAAACAATTCTCGTAAAAAATAATTTGTCTCCCTTCACATTGCAAAGATCCATACGAGTATACACCACTTTTGGAGCCGATATCTTCACACCATGTAGAACCATACGCTCTAATTGCTGATCAAACATAAAAATTTCCATATTCTAAGTCGTAAAATTTAAAAAAACCTCATAATTTGTATAAGATTCAAAAGATCCATAACTTTTGGTCATTGGCCTAATGTTTTTTCAACGAAAAATGGTGATATATTTGGAAATATTAAGCCATGTCACACCAATTATTTAAAAATATTTTAACGCACTGTGTTTTTTCTCTATCTATTAAATATTCTTTTTGATATTTTAAATATTAAATACGAATTTTTAAATATTCGAAGCGAATATTTGACTTCACTCGTTAAATTCCATTTGCGTATTTGTTTATTTGAAAATAACTGTGTACAAAACATTTTGAGTCTCTTATCAGTCCTCCATATGGAGTCAAGTAATTAGGATAACATTTTTTCGGTAAATTGGGCCAATAATACAGTATGTATTTATCTATAAGAGCGCACGTGTGAAAAATGTTTCAAAATTTATATTTTCAACACACTGCGTAGTTGAATTGATAGCGGTTCCTATCATAAAACTTATTTAATGACTCTCAAACTTTTCCTGGCAGGAATGTAATAATAAATTTTTGTTGAGAAAAGTTGTAGAAAAAAATAAATCATATTTCTTCTCAAAGCAGTCGAAAGAAATAAAATATTTTTTGAGTAGATTGAATTCATAACGACTTCTTTGTTAGTATGGATAGGTACGTAATATAAAGTTGGGATAATAATGTCAATCATAAAATCGACACAAATCCTTCATATGCAAGTTATCTTGATGGTTACTTGATTTAAACTTTTATATTTTTTACGTTTTGAATGGCGTTATTCTGGAATTTTTATTACTTCAATATTCGTTAAAACGAATATTGACCTGGATTTGTGTCTAAGCTGTAATATAAATTGTATTATGTATAAAACGCATGGCTTTTCAAAGAAAAGTATAAGTACATATATATATTATATACATCAAAGAAGCTGATATTGTGATTTTTTTTTAACTTTTCGTATTTGCTTATTATAACTTGGAAAATTACAAATCTGACTGTCTCATAAATAAACTTTTAAAATTGAAATCACAAAATACCCATTATCTCAAAACTGGTAATTTGTTAGTAAGTGACAATGTATTGTATTATTTAAAATAAAATATGAGAAACTAATTATACTATGATTACGTAAATTTAGAATAAAATTTCTTGATATTTAAATGTTAGTGTGAGCAGTATGCGCAGATGTCTTGTGAGGACTTGTCATGTGAGCACTTGTCCCGCGCGCAGCTGTCTTGCGGCCAGTTGTCTGGTTATCGGAAACACTAGTGCATTCTTAAAATAGTTTTTTTCCACTATGAGCGCTACATAAGTAGACCAACAGTTGTCTAAATCTAGCTTCCAATCTCTGCATCAAAAATACGAAACACAGTATTTCTAAAATTAAATTAAATTTTAACTTTTATATTTGAAAAGTATGACCCTACCACCTTTAATTTTTTCAAATAATTAAGTGTAAAAAATAGTAAAAACTAGCAGAGCTTAAAAACCTTCTTATGAAAAGTTGCCTCTCCTGAAGTTGCATCCTTATTCCAGGCTGGTATAAACATATTCATTACACTATGTATTTAAATTCAAAAATAATAGTTTTTAGTCACCGTAATATCATTATGTCATAAAGCATTGACATATATTATATGTGTATGATGTAATATATATGTGGAAATTTGCTCGTAACTCTGGAATTCTGTCTGACTCGGTAAATATTTGCTATTTAACACTTCGCCGTTATGAAGTGACATTTATAATTAATGCACACGGCAACAAGTGTTCAACAGTCACTTGTTACTGGCAATATGCAAGAAACGTAACAATATAATACATCACGAGTGTAATACAAAAGCGGTTGTTATTTTAGGAAATAGCCCGTAAGCTTCATAATGTGAATTACCATATTCAAGTAATGAAAATTAATCGCTGCAATACATTTTATGAACATAGTTATATCGTTTTTCAAAATTGCATGTTACTTTAAACAAAAGTTCACATTGAATTATTTCTGTCGTATTATTTTTATAGAATATTTCGATAGCTTAAAGTGCAAATCTTCTCACTCCGTTTTCGACAATTTTACAGGAGAGTGTAAAAACTGATTATTTTGGTACTAATTTTTGCAATTATTTTGATATAAAACAACTGTTAAACGAATTATTTTTAAAGATAAAGAATGTCACATTTTTGACAAATCTGAATACAATAAATAAAGTTACATATTTTGGGATGAAGGTATTATTGGCCAATGTAGGGACGTGTTTAGATATATTTAAACAATTGAGTCGTCAAACTAATACGAGATATGCATGTAACGTGATGAAACAAGATGCCTTTATTTATTATTTTCCAGTTAAACGAGGAATTAGCAACATCGCAGTTAAAGCCACGGATTTTCTAAAAGAAAATTTAATAAGACAAATAAATAAGATTTTACTTTATATAATAATATTCAACTATAAGCCATTATGCATATATAAAAGAAAATTTAAATATACATAAAGTAAAGTCAAGATAATAGGGAAAATATTTCATGAAATAAATACACGTACTCAAAAATGAAATCTTATTAGATAAAACTGGCAAAGATATGAAAAGCATTTGTGTCATTATTATTTATGGTGGATATTTTTTTATTATTTCCCTTTTAAAAGATGAAGCATATGAATGACAACAACATGAATATTTATCTTCACGTCTTTACGAGTACTAGTTATCATTGTAAAAAACGGGTCACGTTAACTGCATGTTACCAACTTTGTGTATATTGTTTAATATATTTAAGCTTCAGTTGGATTTTATCATATTTATTCGTAGAAAGATAAAATATGTTAAGGTTTTTATCATTTCAATATCACACAAACAGTGTTACATCTAATCACGTATCTTTCAATAATTTTCCATAAAAAAAATTTAAATAATGAATAAGTGGAATTTACAAATTAATATAAGTTGAATGGGAGCAGTTTCAAATAGTTTTTAGTTAATTATCAAAATATTTTAAATTATCAGTATTAATCATTAGTTTTTCTACTCATTTTGTAATTAACCAGTATATTATAAATTTAATAATACCTTGATTTCAGCTTAATTTCTTTGACCATTGTGGTTTATACGTTTTTTTAAATATATCATTCGAAATATGTGATTAATTTATAAAGAGATTTATTCTTACAATTTTTATTTAGTATTTTTTTCTCGTATTGTCTTACCGTTCACTATAAACTTCGTGAAAAGACTTATTCCACTATACCAAGGTTCTTCCATACAAAAAATACTTACTCAAAATCTTCACCATGAAGTTTTTTTATATTGGGACAAGTTTTTTTTGGAACTACAGTCCTTATATATTCAATTAAAAACAGTTTTTTTTATTTGGATAGCGTTTATTTATACCATACTAGAATCCCAAAGTGAACTATACAGATTTACACAGTATGAAAACATCCAATCCGAAAGTGGAGTATACGCGACTCCAGAGTGTGAATACGTCTTGAGAGATTATTTTTCACGAGAATTGTTAACCAAATAATTGCTCACACAATGGGAATCCAGTCATGCATTTTTAGATTTTTTAAATCCGATAGATACGTAATTGAACCCGCATTCTCCCGATTGCTAGGCGCACACGCTATTAACCATGCTAACCTTGAAGGCTAGTACGACTAGCGTGCAATTATAAGAATAATTGAACATAAAAGATATTTTCATTTTATAACAAATGCCAGTGAAAGGTTTTAAAAAATGAAAAAATTTGAGATACAATAAAATCTACGTGAAATCTAAAACTGGAAATCAAATAAAAGTTACACGATGGTAAAACTAAATCAATTGTTAGTAATAAATTAGTACCAATTATCAATCTACCGATATAAAAATAGTCACAGCTAAATATAGCATGAATAAAAGCCTTATGGATTTTTAAAGCAACATGTTTTTTCAAAGGTTAAACGTTTACAGTGTTTTTACATTCTTGCAATATTCCTGAATATTTACCATTGTTCTGTGTACCGTCCATACAATTCTATTTCTAAAGAAAAACGACAATGATGTTTCTGAATGTTTTTCTATTATAACAATAAAAGGCTGTTGCGTCAAAAATTTTATCGGGGAAAATATTTTCATTAGACGAAAATTGTTCGAATGCGCGCATTGTATGGTTTTCCGATATTTCCAGTTTGAATAGAAATTTTCGTGAGCCGAGAATTTTTTTCGTTCTGTATAAATTGGGTACCTGTTTATATGATAAACATTTTTAATCACGTAAATAAAATGAACAAATATTCCAAAAATATCCAAAAAATATAGGCTTTACAATGTAATGAAAGTTTTTAAAAAATATATAAGTAATTAATATATTTATCTTATACCAGTGCTTGGGGAAACTTTAAATCTTAAAATATACAACAATAGACAAATTACTTAGCCTCGGAACAAGCCGAGATATATGGATCAGACTGCTTTCCTTATAGGCATGCTTTCTTATTGTAGCTTAAAACTTAGGAGGAATATGCATTTGACGACGCATTTTTTTTGACTTATGCGTGGTCTTATTGATAACTCTGCCGCTCTTGCTAATGTT
>JAGVSQ010002412.1:10683-24767 GCA_022683975.1 Rhyacophila evoluta | reverse complement strand
GTTTTTTGCGTCCAGTATTTTTTTAGGCGTATTGGAAGTGATAATATTTATGGGGCAATATTCCACTTACGAGGCTCATTTAAAGACACAAATGGGTTACGACTGTAGTAATGCACAAAACCATTGATGCAAACGTATATTTGTAAAGGGATATCTTGACATTATTTCACTAAATGGTGGTAATATTTCATAGTTACATCTTTACAGTATTTGGGGTATCAAAATTGCGAAATTCTTGCGTTAATAGTTAAAATAGTGTTAATAAGGACCTATTATATATGGCGTTTGTTTATCCAAACATTGTAATGGTTTAAAAAATTAAGGTTTATCTTGTGCCTACCCATATTCAATTTATTTAATAAAATTCCGAGCCAATATCAAAATACCGTATGTGATTTGCATTTAAACAGATATAAAAATTTGTCACTGGAATGCAGAACTATATCAAGTAAAATTGAATTTCCTTCTAAAGGCGATTTATTGCATACTTGTCAATGACATGCCTAGTATCCTATGTATAAAGATAATATATTTATAAATAAATTATATTAAAACCGGAGTATCCTAAATAGCAAAATATTGTAATTTATAAAAAACTCAGCAACAACAATCCAAAGCATACTTATTGCAAATTATATATATTTACTCTTAGAGGTAATATAAATATATACAACAAAAAAAAGTTTTTACAAAGATATGTATTTTCTAGTGTATTCTAATATTTTTCAAACAGCTCTCCTGTAAGTTAATTCCAGTGTGATATAGGATAATCATGCATTCAAGCAACGAAATGTTCCACAGCTCTGACAAATTAATTCAGTAGGATGTTACTGAAATACTGTATGAGCATTGTGATGTTGACAATCGTTATTAGCAATTCTTGTTGGTATAACAAATGACGATATATCGTCATTTAGCATCCAAAAGGTTAAAAATAATTGTAATATGAATCTGCCAGCTACATAAGTATTTTTAAATATTCAAAGATGAGCAACCAGATACCTAATGGGTTTAAGGGATTGGCTGATATCTAATTTATATTAAGATCTAACTAATAATATACATTCACTAATTCTCATGAAAATATATCTTTTAAGAGAAGATCTGCAAGCTCCCCCTTGGAGTCATATATATATGAAGAGCTACTATTTGTTATCTTTTAGGCGTTTGTTGACAACCTTGAAGGAAAACTGCTATATTATACTTCCATGTATATGTATAAATGAAGTTGGCACATGATGTTAGTCCACCTACATATTTTCCATAATTCATTTTATCATATGTTGGTGTTTGACAGAAATAGCCGTCAGTTTATATATATTTCATAGTTTATAGCATAAGAAATCTTGAAATGTTAGGATTACATAATATGACCTTTGATTGTATCGACTTTCAGTGTAGATAACCTTTTCACAGAGATGGGCACTATTTGACTTTTCTCATCCCAAAATGATTTTCTACTGCGGGTCTAGCTTCTTAAAAAATCTAGTTTGCAGGCCAGGCTAACACAATCATTCTATTTCTTCGAAAAAAAACATTAAGATTTCCAAGATAGAAGCAGATCCAAATTGTAATGTTGAACATTTTGACTTTGATATATTGGATTAAAAAAACTGAAATAATCGTAAATCATATTTTTCAAGACAGCTTTTTTGTTTTGTCATAAATTACTTGAAAATAAATAAACCCACCTATTAACCTCAATTGTTTGGAAAACTGTTTCCTTCCAAATTTGGACGATTTAGGACTTTGTCGAGCTGAAAGTTTTGTTCGGATTGGTATTAAAAAATACCAGTGATGGGTTCGAATCCGTTGACTATTTAGCGATTTCAATTGTTATTTTTACCATGAAGACTCTCAATTTGGAGAAAAACAATGAAATCAATAAAATGCAATAACTGTATTTGTTCTAATAATAACAAAAGTCTTTACAAAGGTTCAATAATAATTATTATGAATACAAATTTGACATTTGCACAATTATTCTAGTATGCAAGAATAAGTTGTCGATATCAATGTTTTGCCTAGTAGTTACAGTGGAATACAAGTTTAAAATAAACTAAATGCATACATATTTTTACAAACTTCATAAAATATTATATTTGTAGGCAGATTTTTTTTGTGAACGACTTAAGAAATATACTGAAATATTCAATTTATAAAGTATGGTTTGCTTCATTTGCCACCAACCATAATAATAAATATGATAAATAAAAGCTGAAAATCTAATGACAGTATCTACCTAGTAAATAATGAAAAGAACGAGTCAATTGTACAAAAAAAAAACAACCTTCACCCGAAGTTGGACAACACGGTAACATGACTGGCAATAAAACAACATCCTGATCAATTTTTGGTATGACATATTATCAAATTATAATAATATGAATAAAATATTACATAAGTACGTACACAGATAAAATTTACATTCTTATATATTCCACTGAGGGCTACCGATTATTTTTTCCATCGGCTCCCTGGAGGCAAAAGCTGTGGAGGGAATGTTTCAAAGGGAAAATAGGTGCTGAAAGGTTTTCGAGGCCACTATAGGCTACACCAGTTAAATGAACAATTTGGAAAAAAACAACAATAATCACAAAACTTGCATCAAACGGGAAATATAATTAATTACTTCCAAGACATGGTTATTACCATTGGGTTGAATACATACAATCTTCGTGCTTTGATACTCCAGGTACCCAAAGAAAGGAGTGCAAAATATCTCAGCCATACTGAAGTAAAAAGTAATATTATTTAATAATTTCATGCGTTATTAATAATATAAGCAGAAATATATAGGTATAATAACAATACTTCTCCAAAGAATTGAACATTTTTGAATTAAGCTTGAATTTTATAAACCTCAAAGGACTATGTCAATATTAGCAACAATCTACTTGAAAAAACTTTGCTTCAGGGGGTTATGGTCGAGAGATTTAGTCCCCATCTCTCAGACACTTTAAGCTGTGCAAATGCTGCATCCCTCAAAGCGAAAAGATGCGTCATCTCTAATTCTGTTTTGGTCAACGTTATGGCCTTTTCAAATAATGTGACCGCCTTCTTCAAATTTTCTCTAAAAAGAAAAAAATATTGTAAAGCATTTTTTTTATCAAAATATCAACATAACAAAATAATCAACTTAAGACTAATCAGTGATAAGAAGCAATGATAAAATCACAATCAAATGAACATGAGACATTTTACAAAATAGATTTTTTGCTATTTATTCTGTGGTCCTATATTTTAGTTCTCAGTACATTATATTGAAATTGATGGAATCAGAAATAAATATTTAATGGCAAATAAATACCTTGGTATTCATTATATTGATATACCCAGGACGGAATTTAATTGATAATCTTACATTCTAAATTATTTAAAGCTGGTAAACTTCCATATGTGAAGTATGGAATTCACATATGGAAGTTTACCAGTTTTAAATAATCAAGAATATAAAATCAAGCATCGTCAGTCAAAAATATTAATTATGATAATCTTACCTTTGCACTTCAATCGTTCCTAATGTTTCATAGGCAAACAGACATTTGTCATCAATACTAATTGCTGTTGTAATCATTTTTACAGCCTTTTCTACATCTCCTGATTTTTTTAAATACAAAATTCCCCTGTGTACAAGAATATTTGCATTTTGCGGGTCTATTTCTATAGCTTTGTTAAATAATTCATCCGCCCTGTCGAAATCATTCTGATCACTGAGAACTTCAGCATATAAAATGTAGGCTTCGGGGCATTTGTTAAATTTCTTTATGGCACTTTCGAAAGCTTCGAAAACACTCGGCAGGTTATCAGTTCCTTTCATCAACTTTACCATGGTATAATGGACGTAGCATAATTGAATACAAGCAATGGCAAATTCCGGGTTCAGGGCTGCGGCCTTGGTGAATTCTTCATTAGCATCGAAAACTTTTCCAGTTAATAAATAGGCTTGCCCGCGATGGTGATGGACATCACAGTTTTCAGGATCCAGTGATGATGCTAATTCAAAATCGAACTGGCACTGATCAACATTTTCAACTTGCATGTACAGCGATGCTCTCTTGATCAAAGCGTTAACTCTGTACTTGACAGGCGCACTGTCATCTGATATGACTTGACCGAAATCTTTCAAAGCTCCTTCATGTTGACCGAGCAGCAAGTAAAAGGTACCTCTCAAAAGGAGTGCTCCGTATTTATATTCAGGTTTAGAATCTGACAATTCAATTTCCTCTGTGCATGAATCGACTATTGAATCGAATATTTGATTTTCAAAATCAGCTTTTGCTTTGAAAATACCAGTATCTCTCTTTTCTTTGGGTGCGACACCGTTTATAACTGGGTCTTCAGAAAATGACGAAAAATAGGTTTTGACAAAGTGTTTCGAGGGCATCATAGGTTCTTTAGTTGCCATTGCTTCTTTGGCATGTTGTTTACCGAGGGCTTTTAGGACTCTATCGGCCATTACTAGGGAGCTCTGCACCTGGAAACCTTCCAAAATGCATGCAGCTGTCACATCTTCGAGCGCCAAAACTAAATCGTGACTTTTCTCGGCTGCTCTAGACCGCCTAAGAAATGCACGAACATATTTTTCATTTAGTAGAAGGGCTTGTGTACAATCTTGTTTGACGTTTTCCCACATCTCCCTCTTCTCGTAGCATGCAGAACGATTTTGGTAGTAAGTCGCGAGGTCAGCAGGATGATCCTGGGGGCAAGCTTCAATCGCTTCATTATAAAGTGTTATGGCCTCATCGTACTTGCCGACGTGAAACGCTCTGTTTCCAGCCACCTTTAATTTAGTCGCCCGCTCGAGTGGACTCTCCGGTTTTGACGGTTCATCGTTATCGAGCGAAATTGTTTTCTTAGAGGCGACCTCCGCCAACTTATTTTTATTCGAATCTTCATGGCGATTTTTTAGATAAAGATAACCTAGCCCGATTGCGATAGGTGTTCCGAGTAGAATTGCTAGTTGCCATCTAGGAAATGAGCTGCCTGTGCTTCCTGTAGCCATCCTGACGGACAAGAACTAGAGTATTTCAGGCATTAAAGACATTATAGACATACAATTATTTAAACTTTATCACATTACTGCATACTCCGTTACCGGATCGACCAGAGTGAATATGTAACTCTTTCACTCAAAATTCACATGCCGTAAACATAGACAACAAGCAAATCAAGATTATTAAATTATTTTCAAACTAAATAAATAAAGTTTAGTATTTATTTTTCACTAGAAAATAAAATTTACAAACGATCTTTCAGAAATCTAAAATAATTAGGAGAGTTTTTCGATATATTATTTTATGACACACTCTTTGGAGTGTTGTCAGCTATACTTATTACGAATAAATAACGGGGAATACAGTTGTTTTTATTTTATTGTACCATCCACCTAAAATATCTAAAATACCCTTACTTGTAAAATGTATCGCATCATATAATGCACCGAATAACAATAGATATTTTACAAAAGCGCTAAATTATTTTAAGGCATACTTTTTTATATGCACTATGCACACAGTTTTTTTTTAAAGCTAGAGGTAATGACGCAAAACAATTGTATCGTCATGTCTCGCTATTTTCAGGAACAATAATATATTATTGCTTAACACACAAAGGGTTAAGCTTGATCAGAAAATTTTACAAATTATAATATAAAAAAATGAATTACCTATAATTGAGGTGTATTCAATGAAAAAATGATACAAAACTAAATTAATCCCTTTGTTGGATTCACAAAGCATATATGTAATAAGAATTAAAGACAATGCATTAGGAATTAGTCATTCATCAGTTTCATATTTTTGGAATCTATTCAGATAATGTCAAACATAATTTAAGATTTTTGTAATAAAATGTATTTTAGTGTTTGATACCAATCATTTAAAAATTCAGTCAAGTTTGCCTACCACTATTTTCTATTACTATCAATTTCTTCAGATATGAAACCATAAATGCAATAAATTAAAATAAGTTTCATAATAAAACATTATTACACTTACCCATATTTTATTTTTTATTCCTATAAGTAGGTATGTTTGTTGGGATTTACTACCTCAAGCCCAGTTATTATATTATGAACTCTGCATTTGTTCTAGAAGACCAACCAAACAGTGGCTTACTGACAAAAAGCAAAAGATCAATTTTGTAAGGGTGAACTTTCAAAAGCTGGAATATCAAGTTGTGCGATCAACATTCAGAATTGTTCAACGTAAATAATTGAAGAAAAGTACTTTAACCACAGTAACACTACAATCACAACAATCAATCACAATCAAAGTGATTATTTTAATAAATAAATTAATACCAAACTAGCTAACGATGCATCACAGTTATTTCCCGTTACCGTGATAATTATCCACAAATTTCATTACGTAAAATATTTATTTAAAGGTCATGTTTCTTGCAACGAAGCCTAAAATTTTAATAAATAGTAATTTTACAGGCCTTCAATTGAAAATGGTTTTTTTTATTAAATTTAGCACTAGAAACTATTTAATCACCTTTATTTGTAGTATAATGTAATAATATTTGTGTTGAACTGCTTTCCTATTACAGTTTTTAAGTTACTTAAGATATTATTTTGCTCGGGGAAAAGTGAGTCTATAAAACATTCACTATACTTATTTTGAGATCAGAACTCATTCCCGTATTTATTGAAATAATATTAATGGAAGCTGAACATTTTTAAATAATATTATATTGAGAAGAGTGTTGGGAGTCATTTGAGAAGATGACACAACAGTATTTTGGAACTGTGAACTGTAGGTATACTGCGATCATTCCACTGTCTAACATGTGAAGTGGAAATTGTGTGGATAAGTCATGTTTTAATGGAGGAAGATTTCACAGTACTCAAGAAACTACTCTTCAATAATAGATGGAGGGTCTGGAGATTTCAGGTTACTGGACTGTGTAGAAAAAGACATCATTGATACCAAGGCAGTGAAGGAACCTTGCAGTAGATATGTGGCAATGGAAACGTTTTCTATATCTAGCCAAGACCTAATATTATATATACAAGGTTGAAGTGTTTATGATGATGATAATAATGCTGAATAAAAATCACATTCATTTTAGTTTTAGTCACAAATTTTATTATGAGTTAAAATTAAAATTAAAATAACAACACAGTGTTTGGTTCAGTATTTATTTTTATTAATAAATTGCCCTTTATCATTTGCATTGTCTACATATGTTATATGTACTTTGATACAACACAACTCTCGGCCAAATAAAAAAAAGATTTTAAAGTAATTAGGAGTAATACTTTTAAGTCTGAAACACTTCATAGATAATACCTATGCACGAGAATATCTATTGCAATTGAAATTTTACAAAGCTATACATGAATTCAGGTATGTTCTACTCCTAAACATAAAATATTAGGGTGACAATATATATTTTACATTATCGATATCATGCCGATGATGTTTAAACTAAATAATTAAGATGAGTCTGTCGCACTCGAGAAGTGATGTGATGTTGATAAGTAAAGAGAAGGTGCTTGTTTAAAATCCAAATAACCATCGCACAATAAGTAGTTGAAGATGTTGATATATTCACACATGATTGAATTTTACCAGAAAGATATTGAATTGATATTAATTTTACATGATAACGAAACCACTTTTTTCATTTTGTAAAATTACATTATTTTTTTTCAATAATTTTTGATGATTATAATCCTTAGATCACCACAAGAACTCTCAAGTGTGACACTACATTGAGAGTCTTAATAAAAATTTAATGATTGTATTTTATTAAATCAATCAAAACATTTATAAACAATAGTATTGTTTGTTGTTAATAATTTAATTTTCCTGATCGATTACTATTATATTACACTTATTGCAGCAATTACATTGCAAAGATATTTTAAAATAAATGATAAGTAAGTAATACAATAGTTCATTTCGACTTTGCAATATCTTAAGATTATTTTTTTATTGACATTGATTTATAAAAGAACAATAATATTTATGAATGTAATACACTTTTACATATACATCAATACGTGTGTAGCCGATTGGCACCATCGTTTTATTGATGAAGAATCCACCAGTGTTTTAAGACGTAACGGTGCCAATATACATTTAACGTTTATTTATAAGTGAATACATGACATGTTTGCAGAGAAAAAATTGTGCTTCGCTTACATTTATGACATTGAAAACAAAACATTGAAACAAAACACGAAACAGTCACTACTCAAGATAAAACGATTTGAAAGTCGTATGAGGCAAAATAGTAAAAGACAAATACCAACTATAGAAGCTTGAATGAACATTTCATTCTGAGATTATTTATGAAAACTTTTATTTTTATAAGAATGTGATAACAGTTTTGGCCGCCGGCCTCCTGTTTTTTTGGCAAATATTCTACAATATTTAGTACATCATACAAAATTTCTATCCTGCCTGATTAAACTGAAGATTCAAATTTGTAAATAAGATTTCTAATCTAAAATTCAACTTAAATTAAACATATATATTTATAAAAAAAACCAAGACTTACTTAAGAAAATCATCATTTCTTGTTCTCCTTGAAATGGTTTTAAATTATAATAATACAATATAATAGGTACCTATTTAAATTAAGAATTGCGTAACGTAGATATGTTATCAATATATTTGTTTTTAAATTCGTTGGGGATAAAGAATCGTACAAAATTTCTAAACACATTCTAAACGTAAATGGTCTTTCTAACTTATCACACTAGAAAAACACACACAAAATAATATATTATTTTGCGAAAAATGAATACAAGATTCCTTTTTTTCGGTTTTTCATTGCACGCCCTTTTAGCTAGAAGAAAACAGGGTATTCCTCGGATATTCCCTCAGCTGTGTAGTCCCTCTTATTGCCAAGAAAGGTTGTGGATGGATGCGTATACACACTATTTTAGCTAGTTCATTAAAACTTCTCTATGGCTAAGTTATTTAAAAACTCATCATCATTGTAGACATAAGTAATATTTTGGTTACAACCGGCATGGACAACATGCTTATAGTGTTTTGGCTTTTTCTAGCAAGTCGTTTATGAATTTCTGAAACAAAAAAAAACCAAAGATTAAAAATTACAATATGGTGAATTTTAAAACTAAAAACAATTTCACTATAGACAATACTTGACTCTCAAAGCGTGGCTAACAAAGAAAATTTATTGTTTTACTGTACAAATAATAAAAGTACATTGACATGGTGAAGTTGAGAAAAAATATATAAAATTTGACAAAATTTCTGTTCTACTTTTTTTATGAAATCCTAATAACATATATAGTGAAAGAGTTGATTAAGTTTTTTATTTAGATGTGTTGGTATTGATTGAAAGTACTGCATTTAACATATTGGATATTACTCACATTTACATCTTTAAGGGGCTTTTTGGCATCTGCTAACACCATCTGAAATATCAACGAAACAATATATTACACTTTGTAAGAAAACATGGAAAAAAATGTGCCACATCCTTCATATTGATGATTATTAGATTTCTTGAAGGATATGGTGATTATGCATTTTCTTTTACTGATAAATAATTTCTACTAAATTAGTTTTTCTACATCTACTGTGCTATTTCAGATAGGCAGTGTTGTTACAGCTGTCTGAGTGTGACTGTATTTGGAATTCAACTCAGCACATTACCGGTAAGAGTTGCTGCTATTTGAAAGTTAATAGCATAAGATCATTCATCCATGCAGTGTTACTCAACTTTGATAATCAAATGGAAATTGGTCAAGGTAAAATGCATGCTAAATACACATATGCATTTTTTTTAAAACAATAAAAATCTTGGAAAAACTAAAATTATTTTTATAATAATAATAATATTGAATAATATTTTTTTACGATAGAAATAATGCATTCTCTAACATTGGATATTATCAATGAATCGATACTGTAATGAAATTTGTGACACGGAAGCCATAAATTTAGACTAAGCTGAGGTTTTTGATTCAAACATCAATATAGATTAAAAATCGGATGAACATCAATTATAACCCAATAAATGCGTGCTAACACTCCCAATATATGGAAATACTATCTTTAGTAGTTACATAAGTTAAGTAGATAAAAAATCTAATTTCATTATGGATATATATTTGTACTACATAGCAATGTTATATGGGTCGACAATGTTTTCAATCCATTGTCATTTTAATTAAATATCTAAAATGAAATATGTTTGTAATTGTATAAATAATATTTCATGAAATTAAAAGTATACTTTTTAATAAATTGATATTATACATACATTTAAGTGAATTCTCCGGTGTTCATCACTATCCATATCAAGAAGTTCATCTATATCGACTTCAACTTCATGGGTCTTTACATTATCCTTCTGTAAATCAAACATACAAAAAATCATTAATACAGATGTGCAAATAAATTTAAGTTTAATGGATATAGTAATATAATTGCTAAGTAAATAACTACATGATACAATAAAGAAAGTTTAAGGACTATATTTTGAGTAACCAACTTTGTTCTCGAGATAATGGAATATGAATACATGTATTTGGATGGACCTAGTTTTGTGTGAATGATCAATAATCTGGACGAAACCAGACATTACTGCGATTCTTTTAATAGAACTATTGTTTTCATCTTACAGATATGTGTTCTATCCTATACAGGTCAATTTTGAGGTATTGCCTGAAGTATCTTTAGAGGTGTGTGAGATAATGCATAACTAATTATATGTCGGAAAGACTGCCTTGTGCCAATAACATGTGTTAGCATTTTCAGTTTCAGTAATGTCTGGGTTAAGATAACTCTACACTTCAAAAGATGACATATTTTTTATAGAAGCTTTGACCCACATTCTAGATCCAAAAATATTTATTGAAAAACAAAATTTTATTATTAACCGACCAACAGGAAAAGTGCTAATCAAGTCAAGTGACAGTAGATAAAGTTGCTAATGGTGATAATAAGAATTATATCGTAGTAAAAGATATTTACTGGAATTTCGTATAACTTCTGTAGTTCATCATAGAGCCACATTTCCACGGCCAGGCGCTTCCGGATGAGGGCCATCTGGTGGCTGCCGTACTTGGCAGTGAGGAACTTCTCCCGTCTCTCTTTCACCTCGCCTTTTTCCGTGAAGTTGACATGCAGTCCAGACTTGGCCGGAGACCTTTCAGTAGGTGACATGATGCTGGAAGGGGGCGGGGCCGGGGGCGCTGGAGGTTGAGGGTAGCCGGCGGCCGCCACTCCGCACTCCATGGCGCACGGAGCCGCTGGACGGTTCTGAAGATAAAAAAAAATAACCATTATTATTTTGATGCCTAAATTTATAATTACGTTATTAAAGACTTTAAAACCAAAAAAAGAATAGCGTTACGATGGATATATTTGTGGAGAAATATTTTTTTACGAGGACAAATGAGCACTATTTATGTACAGTTACAGTTATATGCATGATTGTGAGGCTATGTTTATAATCAATTGAATAAGTGTGGAAACTTGTGTGTCCAATTAAGATGTTTCCTAGTTTCATCAGAAAATATATTTTCCATAAAAACTACATTTTTTTAAAAATAATTGCATAAGCATAGTTAGATATAATTATTTGTGTTTATTTGGTAGAAGTCCATATTAAGAATTAATGTTTGAATACTTCCAATTCAATAGATTTTTTAAAAAAACTTTGTCTATAATTATTTCGTCAACTATATATCCGTCCAAATAAAAACAATATCAACTATCGATTAACAAAAAAAAAAAACTTTATAATGAGAATAATAAAAAAATATGTTTGAATTTGGAATAGGCATTCCTTCCAACAATAAAACATGTAGTGTGTTAAACCAGTTATAGACAATTTCAAATTGAGTAGGCAGATGATACTGATAAGATAGAAGACACTGCACTTCGATCTTTACATTCTACGACCAGAAGTAGCGCGTCATCAAACGAGGACTAAACATTTGCATTAGTCTCAATTTATTTCAGGAATACGGAACCTTTTTTCTGACAAGGGCTATTGAGATATTTATGACATAATTATCAACTTAAAATTCGTCAACAGTGCGCGAAAAAATAATAAAATAATTTTGGCGATGAATATATATATATTTAAGAAACTAAATCGTGTAAAACTACATTTTAAATCGATTAAGTGAATTATTCCTATTTATTTCATCGACACAGTTTACTTTACACCAACATTTTTTTACATTTACATTACAAACATTTTTCTTTTTAACAAAGCTGTATATTAAAAAATCCTCAGGTAGTCGTGTAAAATAGTCATGAACTCGTATGTATCCCGTCTATTCTATAATGGACGTTTCTTGCATGTCGCATGAAATGAACACTACTCTTAAGATTCACAACGAAAAAATGTATGTTGAAACGTAAAAAGGTATTAAATTTATTAAGTTTTTAGTTGTCTTGCCAGAACTAGTCAAAATGATTTCAGGAGCTTGAAATGGTTAGCGGATTGTGATGCTTTCAGCTAAACTAAACTACTATGCGACTAAAAGTTTTCTAGAGAGCCTATAGGCCATTTCGAAACGCTTAATCTTTGTGGCTTACGTCCCAATGACTCAAAAAGTAAAGTGAAAAAGTAACGAAACCCGCTGTAGCAATAATATATTTAATAATAATACGAATTCGTAATATATTGTCGCCAATATTGCAGTAACACGTATCTTGATTTTTTGGTTTAAGCCACTTTGTAAATTATAGTTTTATTTTTTGCAATCTCTTGTATCACATTTTTATATTAACACATAATTTGTGGACGTCTCATAAACATATTTACTAACGAAAAAATGTGCTGATAGGTACCAAAAAATAAAACTATACTTTACAAAGTGACTGAAACCAAAAACTTGAGATACGTGATCCTTCAATATTAGCGACGATATTGCCTATTTTTGTGGACAAAATTGAATGTGTGAAATTTTGTATTCTGCTAGTTTAATGAAATTTAATATTATTACGAGACAAATACTGACACGTGAAGATAGCTTAAACCTCGAAACCTTCAATCAAAACTCAAATGCTCTACCGACTGAGCTTCCCGGGCTGATACCTACATATTAAGAGCAGAGACTATCACGTATTGTTATTTTTTTATCAATATTTGATGGATTCCAGTCTTACCAGGATAACCGTAAGCAGGACTGGACGAAATTATTTTACTGGTTTTATTAAGCCCCTGGGCCGGATGTGTTCTATCCCTGATCCGTCTGATTTCAGACAAGGCCGAGGTTACGTACCACGGTAGTAATTTATCATCAGCGTCAAGTGAAGCAGTAGAAAAGTTACATAATAATGATACCCTGTTATGGAGATCTGATGACTGAATAATAATTCACGTTGAGCATATTATTGTAATTAAATTTTGTAACGATTATTTTACATAACCGATCGCCTGGTGATTATCTCAGGGGGAAACAGTGTCACGGTACAATGGATTGATTGACCTTTAATCTGCTCGATAAATGAAACATGTTAAATGATCGAGAATATTATTCGTTTCGGAGGAGAATCGCCTGCCGCGAGGTAGACAGCGTCGAGGGGGCGCATTACAGACACGGCCGGATTTACACTTGAAGGGGCCCTGGGTATAATACACATAGGGGCCACAAAAACTCAACTTGTTAAAGCGCAATTAAAAAACACGATATTTTTTTCACAATACATACTCTTTTAGAAGCAACAGGGGCGGTGCTAAGTATATTTGTGATTGTAAATATTGTATGTATTTTAAGAGAGTCCCACTAATGTAGGACAGTGCGATGTGCTGAGCAAGGCGCGTGAAAATATAAAACCGTGTTTTTCCTATACCTTACCTCCTGATATGCGTAGCCCACTTTCCTGGCTAATTCTTTTTAATATGGTAGGTTTTTAATTAAAGTTTCATTGCTGAAGTATTTCATTGCAATGACGTATGTTAATAATCTGAAAAATATACCTTAAATTTAAAATTAATAACCATTGATTAGACGAACAAAGGCATAATTGGATGTAGGTAAGCAAAAGACGCCCAAGCCAGAAATTTATAAAATAAATTAATTTAATCAGTGGCGTATATTCTTCATATTCAGCGCCTTGGAGCCAGTTAAA
>JAGVSQ010002412.1:0-10583 GCA_022683975.1 Rhyacophila evoluta | reverse complement strand
TTAATTTAATCAGTGGCGTATATTCTTCATATTCAGCGCCTTGGAGCCAGTTAAACAGTTACGACCCCTAAGTTTCTCGTGTTTTACGTTCTAATTCTACCTTACGATTTTTACTTTCTTCCAGAAATAGTTGCTTTCTCGTTTTTTTAGCTCTCCCCCTAATCAAGATTTTACTTGCGTCCACTCATGATGAGTGTGTCTGGAACAATTACTCCAATTGCTCTTCGATAGCTACGCCACTGAATTCAATACGTTATTTAAGAAAAATCGATGAAATTAGTGTGGTGGAAGTCCCTTTTCCTGGTCGCAAATTTGACAGGCCTTCAATTTTTCAAATTTGTAAGTTAAATTTAGATACTCATTCGACATTTGTAGCTCACACCAGTTCAATAGAACGTGTATTAAGTTGTATACATTAGGAATATCGAAAAAAATATATTTTCTCTCTCTATAGTTGAAATAGTACCGTTAAAACATCATGTGAGAACATTTGACATAAACTGTTGAACTGTGTAAATTCGTAATTTTATTTTTCAATCGTATCGTTCCAATTTAAAAATCAATACAACTGAATGGCCAATTGAATGGAGTAAGCGATATACCCACCTAAAAATAGTGAAAATTGATCGTAAAAATGTTAAACGTCCATTATTTTTGATTGGCGGTGTTGCACACCTTTGAAAGATTTCAAAGATTCTTTGGGCGCTATTCAGGCAAGCGTGTGTTTTTAGAACCGTTTCTAATTTCAAATTAACCACCTGATACGTAGTTTAATCGCAATTGACTTCTTTGGCCGCACGTCGCCACACTGAATGGGAAAAATAACTAATCGCGTAAAGTTTTCGATGCACAACGAAAGATTTATAGATTCCAGAGGCGGAACGTAACGGATAAAATCAACTGATTTGTGAAAATTACAAAATAAACTAAACATCATATACAAACATGAGACAATAAATTTTTGTGAAGATATTAATAGATTATTTTTCATGAGAATTGGTAAACATACAACTGCTCAATCTAATAGGCATCCAGTCCTGGATTTTCGATTTTTTTAAATACAGCAGATGTAGAAATCGAGCCCGCATTTCCTAAATGCGAGGCGAGCACGATAACATACCGAGAAGATAATGGATTAAATATAAAATATTACGAATTCATTAAGACCATTGGTTTCAGATTTTTTGTTATAATATAATGTCAAATATTTTTTTATTTATTATTAAAAATAAATATAGCGTATTTTTTATCATATACGATTCGACTGTGGAGCATATAGATTATCACAATGTGACTTGTCGAAACAGATTTATATTTTTACAAGGTCATCAGCCATCCGTATAATCCATTAATCGGCTAGCCAGTTCTACATTTTTGATTATGAGTATTTAAAAATATCTGTATAAGTTATAAAAGTTACGTATAAAATAATATGAAATCACCGATCAGTAGTCAAGGGAGAAATTATCGTGTTAGTTAAACCACTCTGATTGATCTCCGAAGTTCGAAGGTCTATAAATAAAAAGACTTGGTAGTTAGGAGAACGATGTGAAATTGAAAATGAGTTAAAAACTTCATCCATATACCATTCACGTTGAATAGCCGGTTAATTTACTAAATTGGACAACACGTGAACTTCAATTACAAATGACGTCAAAGTAAAGATTAAAGGTCAGTCAATAAACCTATGCGTGAAATCAAAACATAGAAGAATTGACGGGTTTAGGAGTTGAAAGTTGGAGAGGCTACGCTGAAAAAACTCGAATGAGTGTAATTCTATAGTAGACTAAGACCGACACAGTTATAGCACCAGGAATAAGAAGACAATTTTGGCCATCTTTTATGCTCATTATGACCGAGTGGAGAGAGGTCGATGAGAATGGAAAATGCCGCATGAGAGGCTCAACTCGTTCTGCTGCTCTTTCATGCTAAGCAGATTCAAGTACTCTGAATAAGGACAACAGTTAAATTCTATCTATAAGTGTATATGAATCAAACTTTTCTCATCTTCCCAATTCATCATCATATAGTTCAAAATAATAAACTCGCGGATAGAATTCGATGAATTTACAGGGAGCCAGAGTCTAGTTATCTTGAAGAATAAGCAGACCATGTTGATCCCCATTCAAAGCGTAACATTTCTTGAATATACATTTGCATATGCATTTTTTTTGGTTTTTAAAATTAATATCGTTTTTAAGTAATCTGTTAAGTAAAATAATACGATCCGTATGAAAGTTTACAATTTTTTATTAGTTTCGAGTTTGATATTAATTTCGATCATTACTTTTATCATTCGGTGTTAATTAATTAATTAATTACTAGAGACAATTCGTCAGTAGTAAGTTTACTATATGTTATGCTTATAAGTAATACAGCATTGACGATCCCCTTTCTGAGTAAATTATTCGCACGCTACTGATAGTAAAAAATACTCATACATATTCTTTTCTATGCAAATCGCGTTACATTATCAGAAATTTCCATCGACAGTACATTTTGTGTATAATTATTGTGCTTTAATTCTTTTAACATGCAAATGAAGTTCTGTGAACAAAGCCGAGTATCTGCTTACAGAGGAGCAGTTAGTTTCATTTATAAAGATTTAAATTGGCTTCCGATGATCATGCTAAACAAAACAGTTAACACGCATGTACATAGGTTAGTGATGTCTCTGCGAAGCTGCCAGCGAACCGGTTCATAGAAACAATTAAACCGGCCAACCCAATCAACGATGTTTACTATATACTGATTAATAAACGCTACAAGCTAAAAAACTTGCGCCAAAATCGTTGTATGGAACTCGGAAATAAAGCATTTTATGCTATAAATTTTCAACATCTTTATATGTATATATAAAATAGTAGTCAATGAATTACTTATAAATTTCATGACCTTGCAGGAACGTGTAGAAATTTTTGTCTCCCTCTTCATACGCTGTTCACCTTCTCCCTTAATATAATAATCTATTATGGTGCCTGAAGTAATACGACCGTTGTCTAAACTAAAATGAACACTAATAAAAACAAGTGCTAGATTATATGTTTAGCTGTTCGTTGTTTAAATTATACAGGGAAAGAGAAATCAAATCATCGTAATATGATGGAGTTTTACTCTGTTTATTTAGACAGAAGACACAATCATTATTTTGACTGTTTTGGGAAGTTTGCCAGCAGGACGACGACATCCAGCAAATCTCCAGTGAATCACGATGGATGGAATCCTATTTACGCCCACCTTCATTCAATGCGTGTTCATGCCAGAATACAAAATAATTTATCTTCCTCGTATGACGACATCCTCAACGTAAAGATCTTTCTAGATCTATAATAGCTATTACTAGCATCAACATGCAATTCAGCAAATTTGTATGAAAACAGTAAGAGAAAATTGCAATATTAACACATGACATTATTTCTGGGTCTATGAAGACTATACATCTGTCCAGTAAATGACTCAATCATCAGGTTAAAAAATATTTAAGATAAAAATATAAGCACTTTTTATCAAACCCAAAAAAACGAATTATTTGATTTTATTAATTATCGTGACAAGCGATCTGGTTGAAAGTTTTTCTTGTGGCCATCACTACTCAGATCACATGGAGATAGTTTATTCTTTAGACGTAGTAACGAGAAGACATTAAATACTAATAAAAATATCTCCAACAGATGCCCCAATTTAGTTCGTATTGCCTCACGATTTGATATAAGTATATTTAAATGTATTGATTTGTAACTGATAAATAATCAATTTTACTGTCGACTTGACAACAAACAGTCTTGTATACGCAACTAATAAACCAGTATGTCGAACGCAATCGATATAAGATAACTCTTATCATAATGGTTAAGTTACGGTTAAGCTAGAGAGTAAAGAAAACTGGTCTTTTATTTTATTTGGAAGCCTACACGCTCAACACAAAGAATCTAATTATACGAAATAAAAAACTTACCTTATTAATTTTGTGAGGTGGAAGACATATTCTTATTTAAATAGTTTAAATGCTTTATAAATTTGAGAGCAATCATGTATTTAGAGTAATTTATATTGTTTTTAATATTCAATTGCATTCAGCGGGTAGATCGTAGGTAAATCTATTGGTAAATCGATTGTGTCCATCGGCAAGGCGAAAAGTGTTGATAAATCTTAGGTTTAGTATTATATTATTAAAATAATAACTATATGTTTTTATTACCATGTCGGCATCGAAAGTAGAGCATTTGAATATGTACACTTTGAAGATGTCCAATTCCAATTCGGAAATTAATATTATTAAAAAAAAAAGAAATAGTACCCGCAATTTTCGGTTATGAACTCTATGGTTATAGAGCTCGGCCACGGCTATAATATAACACTTAAATCTATCAATAGCTTTGTCTTTAGTGTATTAATCTGTTGACTTCACGCGCAGTGGATGTTTTTGGAACTTAAAACGCTCTAGGCTATTTATATTTCTTTACGAATTAGTAATTAGATATAATGGGAGTTATTTACGTAAAATTCCTTCGGCTAGCGAGTTTGTAAACACGCTTAGCGGGATGATATTTCCAGTTGTCACGTTAATCAACATAACGCTTTTCGACAAAATGAACCCATAAAAGTGTTAATGACCCTTCTTACTAGATAATAATGCATACGACACTGTTGTGCGATAATGAAACGAAGCGGTATGAAAACGTTGGCTTGTGTGATATTGTATCATATATTCTTTCATTCATAACACAATAATTGCTAGAATACTTTGTTCGACAAGACATATTGTCGAAAAATGACAACAATAATTAGCTTAACAGTTAAGAATCAGATCTATGTTACAACTCAAGCATGTTTCAATTAATTGTTCTTTCAATATACATTCAGAGTTATCATTGTATAATAGTTATCATAGTAGACTACCCTGTCATCCTTCAAGATTTTCTCATGAAGTATACAATGCCGAACCTTATTTTCTTCCAAAGTTGCTTTTAGATTTCAAATATATAATATTTTGTAGTGTCAAGTCCTTCTAACAAAATTCTAATAACCCTTGCCGGAGTGCTATTATAATTAAATAACACCACCTGTTATTCCTTCGTATTGACTGACTTCGTATATAAAACCAATTATGTCGTAACCTCGATAGTTGATAGCTCGCACCTTCAATTTTTTAAATCTCAATATGCAGGTCTGTGTGTTGAGTAATGTGAACGGTTGACGGACCACCAATTGTTTTGAAAAGTAATCTATATAATAATGAATACAAGACAAGATCAGATACAATATACGCGTGTCTGCTCGTCACAGGAACTCGTCCCAAACGCGTTGTGAAAATTTCATGTAGGTTGTTATTTTTACGTCAACTGTTTTACTTTAAGATTTTAACATTGCACAGATGATCAACAATAGATTAAAAGTATTGTATACAGCTAAGTATTAAAGGAATTTTTAATAAGACGATGAATACGATTAATTATAATTAATACATAATAAGTTTAAATCTATCCTTGGCAAACCAGGTATCGTCTTCGTCAGGGCTAATAGTTAGAAAATTCAAAAGCATATTAAAAACAGAGTTATGTGAGAGGATAAATAAGTGTCAGCAAAGAAAAGTATATTTTTCAGTTTTGTCGCAGTTTGTTGTTTTCCAAAACAGCAGCGAGGCAAAATCCTTTTGAAAAGGGCAGCAGCGAGAAGCGAGCGTCATACATTCTGCCGAGCTCAAGTTTTTAATTTGAAATTTTCCCGTGGTCGCCGGTTACGGTCCGCCGGGAAATTTCCGGGGTCCCATTCAAGGCGACCGAGCGCAGCGCGTGAAAAACTCTGACTCGAGAAGTGTAACAAAAGAAAAACCGACTTAGCCATTATTTAAAAGCGTGAAAGGCAACAAATAAATATTGCGCGCAGGTAGTCAGAAGGGAAAACATTAAAAACATTTTAAGTATAAAAGTGATATTAGTCCTAAGTTATCGTCTTATTACAGGATACAATTAAATTTGCAAGGCGTAATAAAAACGTGTCCCACAAGTTAATAAGACAATTTGATGTCGCGTGTATGTCTTCTTCTGTATTAGTCATCTTGTTTAAAAATGTCGAACTGTCGCAAGATCACATAATTTACTTGTCAACACTGACATTTGTATTTAGGATTTCACATTTACAGAATACATAATTATTATTGACATAGTTTAAAAGGATAAGACATTGATAAAATCGTTCTTTATTCATTATTAATATTTAGTATGAGCTGCTTACGGAAAGTCTAAATCTCTTGAATTCTCTGAATGTGAAATTCAATTTGTCTATTTTTTGTGTTACTATAGTATTGACGGTGTAAATTTTATTTAAAACTATATGGCACGTGTTTTGTCATGGGAAGCCGGATAATACACACTGAATTATGCGTATTTTTATATTATAGTTAGAGTCTAATGAATTAGCTAAAGATAAATAGTTGGCGAAAACAAAAAATTACTAAGCACAAGAAACAAATAATAAACAGTGGAGATTAATTAGTGTTTAGACTGAATCAACTTAAAAGATAATGTGACTGCATCTAATAAATAAAGTGCTTAACATCAACTTTCATTGAAAAGAATATTTTTTACTGTTGTTTTAGAGCTTTTTCTATCGTATAATAAAAAAAAAATATATTTAACGAAAAGTGTTTTTAAAGCTTCATGTCTGATCCGTGTTCAATATTCGAAATGTTTTTTTTTTTAAATAGATTCAATCGAGTAAAGTTTATCAATCTGGCAGTGGCAGTCGTGGCCGAGTGGCGAAGGCGTCTATATAGAAAGCATACTCCATTCAGGGGCAGAGTATCTAATCCTGCCGGCAATGATTTTTTCGTGTTTTTTTTTTTGTAACTCACAAATTTCAACTAGTACCTATTTAAATTCCGCAATATACAACCAAAATTAATAAAAATAATACTTTTAATTTAACAAACCATTTTAAAAAAAGCTTTTATTGTTTTGAAAACAATACCGATCAATAAACATATCCATGTCTGCCTTTTCAGTAGATATTGAAAATATGTATATAACATAACATTATGAAAATGAAAGAAAAAGGTTTCCGACGTAGTCAATCCTCCGTGAGCACAATGCCCACTTAGTGATATTAGTTTTTTCTCGTTTGTAAAGTTAGACCATGCTTATGGCAGTAAAATACAAAATTAAATTTTATTGCAGACAGGTTAAAAAAATGTCAAAGTGCATAGTTTTTTTGTAGCGAGGTATGTCCTGTTGCATATTTAAAAATTCCTCACAGTCATTATACGTACGTAAAGATAATCAGATATACAAAACGATTTTTTTTAATGTCCAACGAGTCCCAAGCGATGTCATTAATTATTTTATTTAACGGTATGATATATGATGAGACGGGACAATGGCTGCTAGCGAGATGGTTGATAATGACGATAGTAAATTCTATTATGTAAGATTTGAATTCTTTCGCATGTAGCGGGTAATAAATACATTTTACAAAACGTGTAAATATATATGCAAATTGTATTGCAGTCGTATATTTGTACCTTGTCAAAGAAAAAAAATATTTTTTTATTGCTTTTGATGCATTACATTAACTATTAGCCGTGAAACACAGTAACATGTGTACATAAAATATACTTCTATCATATTTTCTCTAAAAATTTGTAAAACATTGGCTCTATTCGTTAGGATTGTCATGCAATACGATAATAAAAATTGCAATATCTCAATTCTGTCATTTTGAGTATTTTACTAGCACAGCAATATGTATATAGCATACTATGTTTATGCACATACATCCCGAATATTTTAATTTTTAAATTGTCTTATATGAGGAGGCTAAAAAGAAAAACGACACTATGCATATCAAAACGTTAAACTGAGTCACGTATATTGTATTAATCTAAAACATATTAATATCCACGTCATCTTATATCGTTGAATTACTGGCAAAAGACGTTAAAGTGAAAAAGTGAGCTTTGAAACAATCACGTTTTAATGTATTACACTATAAGAAATTGTCGTAAAATGTATTTAACAGAGAGACTCAAACATTAAAACTCGATTATTTCAAACTTACTTTTTCACTTTAACGTCTTTTGCCAGTAATAGGACGATATGACATCTGAAACACATCGTCGTATTACTGGCAAAAGACGTTAAAGTGAAAAAGTGAGATTGATGGACAGTGACGTTTTCTTTGTTAACCCCTCATATAATATATTAATAAAATATACAAGATACACATACGTATTTTTTCTACATATAAGTCATTGTCAAGTAATAGAGCTTTGCGTTTTTGTTCGTATATTTATAATCCAGAAGAAATAAATGGAAAATAAATAATTGTCGAATTAAGAAAATATTTTCTAGTCTTCTATATAGACGACACACGTGTCGTAGCCATTAAATAAAATTATGTGAACCTTAAAAATAAAAACAATCTTTGTTATAATCTCTACATATAGTGTACAAGTATGATATCAAAAGGACTCATTTCGTAGTATAGTAAAATAATGTTCTAGATGTGCCACAGATTGCTCATAAGTTACTGTTCATACCATTATGTAAATTATAAATCGTGTGCTTTATATAACTTTTATAACATTACGCCACCTAATGCGCACAATTAAACATACAAAAACTTACGAATAATGGAAGCTTTTTGAGCTTATCACGTCTAAAACTGCGATAAAAACAAAGTTTATTATTGTAGAAAGAAGAAGAAGAAAGAAACACGAAAACCACAAGACGTGCGATGGCAATTACCCTATTACCGAATCATCGTAATTTTGTAATTGCATACTTGAGTGCAGATACTACTTCCGAGTAGCCATAAAAATAGTGAAAAAAACCTCCTAATTATGATTGCCAGTATAAGCATAATAATTATAAAATTTTATTAGAACAAGGCCTTATGGCGATTCGAATAACTCACAGCAACTTTTTTAAATATGGTAATATTATTTATTACAATAAATAATAAAATTATGAGCTACGCCTTCTTCAATTTTCTTTGTTTATTTAAAAAAAAAAATATTCGAGTATACCACTTAATTATTGCTTTCCGTATTTAGAGGACACGTAAAACGGAAGAGTAGGCAGGTATTATTTTTAAATTAAAACGAATTATAATAATTTACAAAACCAATTATGTAAAATTGTGATTATTTATTTATAATAGTGATAAAATATGTAAATCGATTTATTTCATCCTTTATATAATTGAGTTTAGTGCACAGTGATTGACGAACCGGAAATTAGTGTACATGTTGTATTAACATATTGTAAAGACATTGTTGGAGTCTTTCAATGATGCGTCTAAGTTAAAAGAGTTGCATAGTCCACAAATTATATTATATATTATACATAGATTCAATATATTTATACACGGGAGTAAAGAGAGATGAAGTTATGAAAAATATTTTGGTTCAAACGTCTTTTTTATCATGTTCACTCCGAAAGTGGAGCATACGGATCTAGGCAGTGTGGAAACATATGTTGACAGATTATTTTTGACAAAAATTGTTTGTCAAACAATTGTTTAACCCAATGGGCATTCAGTTTGAAAATCCGGCAGACGTGGGAATCCAACCTGCATTCCATGGATGCGAGGTGCCCACTCTAAGGTCTACGCTACCGGGGGAATATATGTATCAAATTTTGGGAACTGACTTAATATTATTCAATCAAATACATATGGTCAAACTACGCAGATTTCGAAGAATGTGCCAGCTTCTACCAATACAAGAACAAGACATATATTTCGATACTAGGTGTACTTTATATTTCCAGAAGATCATATATTTTTGCCTCGATTTCGACACATGGTGCGCGTGGTGAATTTTTAAAATAGTTTTCAGACTCAGATAGAATACTTTTTTTAAAATAGTTTTCAGACTTTCAGATAGAATACTTTTTTTTAATGTTGAAAATTCTTTAGTTGAAACCTTATCATCAAAATATTAATCTTGACTGAAACAGATGACGGTAAAAAATAATAATTAGCTATAGGATATAACAAACTGGATGTAAAGACGAGATGGGCGAATCTTGGGGACATTATATACGTAGATTAAAATGTAAAAATAGTACTAATGTGAAAATTGTGCTACAGAATACAATACGGAAAAATAATATAAATTTAATATAATCATATCTTTTTGCAAAAGTATGCCGGTCATTAGGATAAACTATAAAAGGAAGAAGTGTTTTAGTATAAATCCATTATGTATAAAAGGCGAATGTAGCAATCACATTGCTAACTCATGCATGCTTCCTTAATACGATAAGATATTATAATATGTGGGTTGGACATATGACTTGTTGAGGAAACGGTCACTGGATACATACCGTGATCCATTTAATATCGACAGGAAAAATTAGCTGAAACGTTCAACTGATTAAAGTTTAATGGAGAGACGAATAAAGGAAGGTTCATCTAGCAATAGCTCGATCTCAGCTGGCATGCAACGCTTATTCAAAAGACGCCGGTTTATAAAAATTCAAATTTATAAATTAGGGGTGTAAACTAATTTGGAAACATATTGAAAGATATTATCTGAAAATACATGAATCACACGTTTCATAAAAGAAGCATACGAAACC
>JAGVSQ010002411.1:0-24771 GCA_022683975.1 Rhyacophila evoluta | reverse complement strand
CCGTCACTGTGTCGCTGAGTGGTCGCTCTATAGCGTGACCGTAAAGAGGTTAATATTTATGATCAAAGGTTACAATGCAGTTCTGTGTATATTCATGGTAAATTTAATAAAAATAAATAATTTCTTTTGTAGCAATAGTAACTGGTGTAAAATATCATGCTTATATGACAATATCCACAAAAATGAATATTTTGCTGGTGCTGCAATCATACGAAAAACAAACTGGGCAATCCATATGAATTGAAAGTGAAACATTAGTGTCCGCCGATTGCTTAAGAAGCTCTTTGGTCTTATTATATTCGTCATGTTTGATTACTTTCTTTAATATATGTCTAATAACAAGTATATCTTAAATATATATCTTGATAATTAAAATGTTAGCAATTATTTTTTAAACACTTTTTGTAATTCATAAAGTCTTGCTTCAATTTTGATGCAAAAATTTTATCATTGCAGGGAATGATCCCAGGATTCTCCCAAGACTTGACTTCAAAATGTAGTGAACAGGAATCAATGGCAAGGTTAAAACGACTTATGACCATAATGGATTCTATGAATGATGCTGAACTTGATAATAGGGATGGAGCAAAACTATTTTCCAAGCAGAGCAATAGAACGATTAGAGTGGCACAAGGTGCTGGAGTTACAGAGAAAGAAGTCAAAGACTTAATATCACAGTATACCAAGTTTGCGGCTGTTGTGAAACGAATGGGAGGCATTAAGGGATTATTCAAGGGCGGTAACATGGCCAACAATGTTAATCAGACCCAGATGGCAAAATTGAACCAGCAGATGGCAAAAATGATGGACCCGAGAGTACTTCACCAAATGGGTGGGGTGTCAGGACTCCAGAATATGATGAGGCAATTGCAGCAGGGATCTGGCGGACTCTCTGGACTTATGGGAGGAAAGTAGCATTAGTTAAAACCAATTTAGGTTAAGATCACGGTTATGGTAAAGCTAATGTTCGGCTAGCGTTTACGAAACCTTGTACTCTTTTCATACCCACCATTGGCATGAAATATTTGATTCGCCACAGCCAAAACTTAGTTGAAACAATTGCGTGTAATATTTCTATAAATAAATAAAGTTTGGCGAACATTTACATAATACTCGCATCTCTAACGATACGGGGGCCTCTACGTATGTCTGAGAATTTTTTGGGTATTATTAAATTTTTTCATTAACAGAATTTATATGAACTTCATTTTTAACGTTAAATATATTTTGAAATTTTCATATTGTAAATATCAAATCGGTAAAAGAAACATTCTACTAACTTAATATAATACGGTTTTTCTGACACACTAGTTTATGTAGGGGCTATCGAATATTTGTAAGTAAATTGCGTTTATAGAGAGTTACAGAAATTGATTTATTATGTAATTTTTTACTGTAAAAAATATTGTGTAATAAATAATTCACAGCATTATGGTCTTTTAATAAGGTATAATTCAATCCCTTTCTTTCTACAGAATTATAATACTTTTATATAATCTACAATAGGTATGCATTATACTCTGAAGCTTATAATATTTTATATAATTTATTAATCAACTTGTGCTTCAGCTACATTATTTCACATGTACCAATAAACAATACCCATTACTTCTACTTTAGATAAAGTGTATGACTATGCTTCCAGTATAAATGGAATCTAATATTGCAAACTTATTTTTAATGTGGTTTCCATGAATGCATGTTTTAAATCTTTTATAAAGTACATAGTTATGTCTAGTTTGTATTTAAAACATCTGAAATATTGTATTTCAATCTGTAGAAGTAGGTAATTTTGTTCGTGAGGATATGTATCTGTTTAAATAAGTAATCCTGTTGATTTGGATACACTGATCTCTTCAGATTATACATAATGTATATGGAAGACTAATTATTTTGATATTTTGACATTTTTTGAGTGTCAATACCTACAATTTTGGTGTTTAAAATATTGAACAATGAATTCATCAATATAATTCAATAAATTCTGTATTTACCTCTGGATCCAATAAGGTGGGGATTTCTAAATTATGGTGGCCATTAAGGGTTCCATTACAAATGCATACAGGAACATTCACATAAAACAATTACTCAAATGCACACAAGACAGTCAATCGCGCACAATACAATTATGTGTGGTATATATAACTGATCATAAAGAAATATTACGGAATTTTAGACTAAATTTACCTACTTTATAGTGTAGGTATATTTATTTGTTTTATTTTTAATGCTAAAATTTACAATATAAAACATGTGAAATTTGATAAAACAGGCAAGTAATATTAATAATCTTTAACTTCTTATAAACATTAAATTACAGATTTTCTTCCAGTAATTTTATGCGTAATATTTCATATGAGTTTTGAAACTATGTCGATACTCAATTGTTAAGTGTAAATGCATAATTCTCCTGGAAAATAGTGAGGCGATGGTCTATACCTTCAGTGAATGATATAATAATGAAAACTCGTCTAATTTTTTTATATTTTACTCTGTAATAAAAGTACGTTGAAATGGACTTCCATTGTTTCCTTTGTTGTGATTGAAAATGTAGGCATTTAACTTAAGTAAGTTAGCAAGTGAGAATTTAGTATTTTAAAAATATGAAATGAAAAGAATGATATTTGTAATTTATTTGTAAGAGGGTGTAAATAAAATATAACTGTTGATTTTTATGATTCTTTAATATTTTTTAATTCTGCTCATTAAAAGTAATATCACTTTCATTCAGTTAAATTAAGCAATTAATAACCATTCCTATCTGCTATTACAATGCATTGAGAATATATAGACAGATTTCTAATTGAAATGGCCTAATTGACGATTTCACAGGCAATGTATTTCATAGAGAATTGCTATAGTCCATCGTTTACCATCGAACATAAGGGGAATTATATCTTGACGAATACAAGGGAGCATGCTGTTGGGGCAATCCGTATGCATATGTGTAAGCCAAAGGAGCTGCATATGTCACCGGAGCAGGTACTTTTGTAACGAGACGACCATTATAAGAGTCAGTCTGAGCGTACGAAATTCGTTCTGGTTTTTTCACATATGTAGTTAAATATGGAGCTTCATAAGCAAAAGGTCCATTATATTCCAAATCATTCACAAATGATCCATGGTACGGTTGGTATGATAGTGTAGCTTGGTCATGATAACTTGGATACGAAGAACTCAGAGCTAATGTTTTTTGTGGACTGGCAATTTGATAGTGCAACGGTGATTCAACGTATTGGCTTGGTGCCTGAATAAATTGTTGGACTACTTGATTTCCTGGAACTACTTGCTGCTGAACAAATTGAGTGGCCGGAATCTCTTGATGGTGGACTAATTGCGAAACTGGAACTTGTTGATGGTGGACTATTTGTGTAGCTGGAACCTCTTGATGGTGGACTACTTGAGTAGCAGGAACAACTTGACGCTGGAGTACTTGCTCTTGAACTACGTGTGTAGCAGGAAGTAAATGCTGTTGAACAACATGTGAAGAAGGAATGACTTCATGTTGTAAGACGTGAGTAGAAGATAAACCATGTTCAGCTACAATGTGAGATGGTGAGATCACCGATACTGGTGCTGACACGGCAGGAGTGTGAACAATAGTTGCAGGTACAATGTTGGTGGATGCTACAACTTCAGCTGTTTGAGGTTCGGCGACTAAAGCAGGCACGGGATGGGCCGGTGAAAAAGGTGATGATACAAGCTCAGCTTTTACAATCGGGTTCGCTAATTGAGGCAGTGGTTCCTTTTTGACGACTGCATTGAATCCGTTGATGGGGTCAGCATTGTAAGTGACGGTGCGTTTTGTGCCATCAGAGTCGATGAGGGAGTATTCCCCTTTGACTACGTCTCCATGACGCGTCTCATATTGGTTCTTGATGTCTCCTGTGGAATAGTCAGCGACATCGTACGCGTAAGCGTATTGGGGATTGGCATCATATTCTGAATTAACTTCAGTCAAAGGAGCCGCATGAAGGGGAATTACACTGCTTCTTACGCAACTCGCCAATGCTGCGACCAGCAAAAACTAGAACAAAGAGGAAGTATTAATTGCTGTGAGAAAGATCATATACTTTATCCGTCATGTCTACGAACCCTTTCGAAATAGCCATGGCGTAACTATCGGAAGTTTTCAGTTAGGAAGAACTTTGCAATATGTGTGTAACCATCTATACTGATTTTATAATGTATATTATCTATTTATTAAATAGAGCTGATGATAAAAAACTTTTTCACTCTTAAGACACCACTGATTTCCCAAAAGTCAAGAAATTGTCCTTCAGGGATACTCAGGCTATATAGCCAATCAATCCGACCGAGGGTCGACCTTGAGTAAATTATTTTTTTCAGTTGATAATTGGGGGAATATATTTGGTCATAAATGATAAAAGATTCATACATCATTTTAGGCCTGTGCGGCCATGCAGTGAGCATAGCTTACTCCATACACAACAATAAAACATGTGCAAATAATTTACATTCAGCAATCTGTTTCTGATTAAAATCTTAAATTTTTATTCACTTCCCACAAACTTTAAATTTTGGATGTGTTTTGTCCCAATACAAAACTTAATTTGGAATAAAATAAAATTTCCCATATGATCAGGTAAATCAATGATCAAATAATAATATCATTCGGTCGATTTTTTAATTTTTTAATGTCAACATTACAAGATATTAGTTAATAGTAACTTTAAAAAATATAATTCAATAATAGTAATTTAAGATTTATGTATAATTTCTGTAAAATTTGTGTCTTGTGGTATACGAGATATATGAGCTATATGTATGGGAAAATACTTAAGCGCAGTTCAAGTTTTTCAAGGTAATAAGCGTTAGCAAAAATATTATATATTTATATGTACCAATTCAGAAAAAACAAATATTTTTACTATTATTAAAAGACAACTTCCATTGGGATAAAATTATATTAAATCATTGTTGCACTCATCGTTGGCGATGTACAAGTATTTACTACGGACAACCGGTATTAGTAAATTTATTTCCACGTACGTAAGTCCCTAGATAAATAAAATGTTTCTACCTAGAAGCTTTTAGCTAGCAGGACTTAAGCTGGAAGCCTTTGTAAGAGAGCTTTCATTCAGTACTTCTAACGTTAGCGATAAATAAATGGAGTACAATAAACACGGTGATATTGTAGCTCCTTTGCTGTATTTTGTTGAGTTATTTATTTTTAGTAGTGGGTATCAATTGATTTATCGACTACTTACGAACTAGTTCACTACTTTTTTTCAGGAAATAAAACCGATTTGTAACGATGTCGTAATAATTTATATCTATTCTACATTGACAAATTGTTCGGCTGGTCTCCGAAATAATTGATAGCTACCGTGGAGCGTTCATGGGGGGTGGACGCAAAATTAGAAATAATATAGAAGAATTCCAACATTACATATTAGTACACGCAAGCTAAAAAATAAAACTAATAATAAATTAAATAAAATAAAATCAAAATATTTTGATTTTGTGAAGGAAGTTACATTACATTACATTACATGATCTTGATCAAAAATTTTAAAGTTGCAAAGATTTTATTTTAGAGAAAGCAATTTTCGCCAGATACAAAGTGGCGCAGCATTTTACGTGCTCCAGGGCGCTGAATATGTGTTTACGTCATTGGGAGAGACGTTTTATTTTTATAAACTATATTTAATATTTCATTCCTTAAAAAAATCATCGAAAAATTAAATATTAATTCGAAAATAATTTAAACTTTTACTATAATGTTTATGGTAATACTACAATACATAACGTGCTATTTGTAAGTTCTATTGAATTTTGTAAACTGCCGTGAGTATGTTATATTGGCTGTATTTTAGATAAAATGCTTTTTAATTGGTATTCAGATGCCGGAAACGTGCTGAACGAGTTGAGTGTATAATTCACAACCGTTGTTAAAATATAAATACACGCCACATGTTGTGCTTCAAGTTGTAGTGGAAATGGTAGTTTAATAATTAAATGCGCTTAATTTTAAGAACGTAAAAGCATCATATTTACTACTTTTGTAAATCTAAATGATATGCAGAATATTAGCAAATGTATATTTAATAAATTTATTATTAGTTTTGTAACAAAAATTAATTTCTAAATTATCAATATTATATTTTTAAATTTTCTTTTCGCGACGAAAATATCATCTCATTTTATATCGGTTTGTATATATTATCACCAAAGTCACTCAATACTTAAAAGATATAGTTACAAAGTGAATTTATTTTACTATGCCACAATTCAAGGGAGAATATTTTAAACTTGAGTTTTTTTCTATGAAAGAACCATATGGTACGATTTTCAATGCTTATTTTTGTTTTAGATATTTTTTAAAAAGATTTTGTCTACTGCTTTACATGCTATATGGTTCTTATATACAAACATACTTATTCAAAATCTTCACCCTTAAATTTTGGTAAAGTGGAATAAGTTCACTTTAGACCTATACACCATTATGGTGTATATATGCTAGTATTATTTTTATTATTAATAATAATGTTTTGGTAAATGATTACGATACGGTTTTCACTAGATATTTATTTATTAAGTTTATAATAAAATTTGCAAGTTATTAAAAATAGAATTAAAAGAAAACTTGGCAACACAGAAGAAATTTTGTCGAAGTTCCGAAACATTATAATTTAGACACACGACAATTAGTCCCGGATATTACATTATTCAATCACTGTTAGAAATTACTGAAAGCGATATTAAAATTGATACACTGAACCAATAACTAAGTACCTTGATGGCCATTCTTGTTTGAGTTAGAATAATATTAATCGTAATGTCGTTTCAGAAAAGTTTTACTCGAATGATAGCTTTTCCGGAAGGCTCTCCATTTATATACACTCTGGGCAATAAGTCGGTCCAATTTTGGAGACCTAAAACCGCCAACGCATCTGCGTCCTTGCTCGATAAACAATTAAAGGCGGATACCTCAGTTTGCAGGAAATATAAACTGTTTAGCAAATTAGCAATTCGCACCGACGATAAATGCAATAAAAGCCAAAGTGTATACGCGCTCTTATTGTGTTGAGATAATTATTCAGAGTCTTCCAGGTTTCAAATGAAAAACTAACGAAATATTTTTATTTGTAACACGACCTCAAAAAGACAGTCTTTAAATCAATGCTTAAATAATACGTTCATCAGTAAAACAGGCTAATAATTCATTGATACAAATAATTTTAAATAATCATTTTTATTTGTATATTCGTAGAATTGTGTGTGGTGAAGATGTATTATATTGTATAACGTAACGAAAGAGAAGCCCTTTTCAAAGTTGTGGTATGTATCTAGGATAAAAAATTGGT
This sequence comes from Rhyacophila evoluta, assembly GCA_022683975.1. NCBI lineage: Eukaryota > Metazoa > Arthropoda > Insecta > Trichoptera > Rhyacophilidae > Rhyacophila > Rhyacophila evoluta. The sequence goes on along the minus strand of JAGVSQ010002411.1, from coordinate 17,440 downwards.
CGGCACGAATGTGAAAATAAAATATTATAAATAGATATTCAATGGACAGTACTTATTGCAATAACAATATAAATATAAAATAACCGTGCTTAACGTCAACTAAAAACGTATTCATCAAAATAAAAATAAATGTCAGATTCTCTTTAGCATTTTTTCATATTATAAAAAAATGTCTGTATGTCTATGTGAATGTTATTACACTGTTCTATCATTAAATTATTTAATCAAATTATTCATTCGGCAGTCCATATAAAAATTTAATTTATTCATACGTTGTGTTTAGAAACTCGTACCCATATCATAGGGAAATCCTACATCAAACTCATTCCCATAAGATTTAACTTTCATAACGTTCCGTTATATGTTGACACGCAGGAGAATATGTTTTTGTAATGAGACAAATAAATAAGTTGATGAATGGATATGCCTAAATATTATATAATGTAAGGCATTCAAGTGTACTGCGATTATTTAAAGTATAAACTGCTATATCCGAGTATTGATGGTCAAATACAGTTGTCATAAAGCATTTGGACAGTAAGTACTAAAAACCAAAGGACTTTAGATGGACTATTATGGTCGTGCTTACTAGACCACAAAGCAAAGCGTGCAAATCATGAATTACCACGATGCGTTATAAGAATTACATTAGGTTAGGCCGGGTTGTACCAATTATATGCATACTTTCAGAATTTAATTTTTCAACGCGATCAACATCACATTGAGGAAAACATCTCGACATCATATGTTTTCATCCGCTAAATGTTATTACAGATACAGCAGTCAGATGTAAATAGCCATTTAATGGCTTACGCTGCAAACTAGCTAACACCACATATGGGCGCAAAACTGATTTTGATGCCATTTTATAATATTAAGTTTTAATTTTTCTATCGCACACAGAACACACATAATGTACAAAAAATGAAAAACGTAAAATCACCCGCACACGCCAGCTCATTCCATGTATAATAAATAGTAACATACACATTCACCAAAGTTGTTTGTTGCTCTTGAACATTTTACACCAATAGAGTTGGCTGGTTTGCTGATTAAGCGATCGCATTGACAACGTCGGTAGAAAATCGATTTAATTTAAATGTAATACATTTATGACTTCGTGGTTTATGGTAGTTTATTACTTCATTTATTCACGTGATAATTTTCTCGAGTGAGTCTTCTCGGTTGTATTTCATTAGAGCAATAATTCAATAATGAAATCGTATTGTATAGCGTCGTCCCAGGGAGATCGATACTTTAAATATCAGAGAAGAAGAGACTGGACAAACTTTACGTAAATGCCTTCTACCTACTGTAAAACAACAGTCTATATATTCTAGAAGTCTAGCACCGTGAATATGGATATGTTTTAGCATTTATTAATATTTCGAAATATGTCCACTAAAATGTAGAGTGATTCTATGAATTATTAATTAATATAACGCGATCCGTAATAATACAGGCCTGGCAAATACTCAGTACGGGCGCCGAAATATTATAAATCACTTAAGTATCTACTTTTTATATTGTCAATTCCTGAATATGGAAATAACGAAATCCGTCCATATTTTATTCTAAACTCATATAATGTAATGTCTTGTTTTTTTAGTACTAAAAATCATTTACGTGCTTTTATTTATGTGTCTTGTAATTAAGTAACTGGAAAGGATATAAATATATACTATACATAAAATATCGCAGTCTTTTCGAAAGTCTCTATAAGGTATTATCGTGATTCATCATATTATGTGGTAGAATATGGCTACGGTGGATGGATAAAGTGGAAACGGAAATGCAAAGTCTTTTAATTAATTGACCAGCAATGAATATAGTGACGATGATCAGACGAGGAGTTGAAATCAGAGAACTGAGTATGCCATTTTTGAACTCTATAGTTAGTTATATTATACGTGTATGTATTAAATCTACTATTCAACTATCATAAACTAACACACAAATACGATATGGTTTTCAGTCAATTGGTTTAGATACATTTATTTGTGTGCGTGTTCTTTTCAATTCAAAAACGATCCTCTGGCGTTTGCAAAATATCACAATATTTTCACTTTCTCTTGTGTGAGTATGTAGCACACATTATCTTTATGAATGAAAGACCATTACAGCGATTGGTAGTTATTATAATCACCTACTCATTTCGATGTCCTAGAACGCGAGAAAAACCAAACATACAGTGTGATAATATGATAAAAAATCAGAGAAGTATATTTGTAAATCTTACATATACGAATACCGAAGTAACGAAATTTATGTTAGATTTTTTGCTATCACGAACAAGTATTTATACAAATTGTAATACTCCTTTTCCTATATTCAGTATAACGAAATTTAAGTATGACCAAACAAAAGGGATGGTTTCACGAATTTCGACATGTAATTAAAATTATTACTCATCATCTCTCTTCATTATTACGAACGCACCTTTGTTTCATCATATTCATTATTGCGAGCAGTAACATTAACTCTATCCATAAATTCTCAATCCTGAATATGGAAATAACGAAATCCGTCCATATTTTATTCTAAACTCATATAATGTAATGTCTTGTTTTTTTAGTACTAAAAATCATTTACGTGCTTTTATTTATGTGTCTTGTAATTAAGTAACTGGAAAGGATATAAATATATACTATACATAAAATATCGCAGTCTTTTCGAAAGTCTCTATAAGGTATTATCGTGATTCATCATATTATGTGGTAGAATATGGCTACGGTGGATGGATAAAGTGGAAACGGAAATGCAAAGTCTTTTAATTAATTGACCAGCAATGAATATAGTGACGATGAATAAAAATAGAATAATAATTAAAATTGTTACTCATCATCTCTCTTCATTATTACGAACGCACCTTTGTTTCATCATATTCATTATTGCGAGCAGTAACATTAACTCTATCCATAAATTCTCAATCTTTGGATTGACTCAAAATCGACATATTCTTTTATTGTTTTTGGATCATAGCTTCATAAATTATGTTTACATATGATTTTTCACAACGATTTCTTGCTAGATAAAACATTAATCTCTAGGACATTTATGTCCAGTAATTTTTCTTTTATTCGAATCCGTGATATATGAAAACGCGCGTTTATGCATTTGGATTAATAGCAGCATATAAAACTGTGCTAAAAATAGTTACCCAATGAAAAGTGACATGGACGATCAATTAATGTCTGATATATTCATAAGTTTATTTCTACTGATTCTTAATCGATTTCCTCATACCATCGTTTCCCATTTTGAACGTTATCTCGCTAAATACTACGACACATACCAATATTTGATCAGAACCGGTTTGTTTCTTCTGTATAATTGTTTAAGTTATATATAGATTGTATTATATACTGAAACAGTTAATTAATTCGACTTAAATTACCTTCCTTCAAAATCAATTAATATGTTATGTAATTCTATAATACTTGGGTAAAATAATTTGTGTAAGTTATGGTAATGCGTTGAAATATTCGTGTATCTAGTATTTCATTATTATCATTGTTAAATTATGATGTTTTCTTTGTTTATACCGCTTTCTTGAAAAAGCTCGAAATATTTTAGTAGTGCAGTAAAACCACGATGTAACGGAAAAAATATCCGGTAGACTTAAAAGTGTGAGCAAAACTTAAAACTTGATTATTTTCTTGAAACTTTATTTTTTGTGACGCTTATTTTTTTAATAAAGAAAATATACTCGAAAAACTAACTTTTATGTAACCCACGTTGGGTTTTGACGGATATCCCCTTACCCGCAATAGTCCATTATTTCGAGGTTCTATTGTAATACAATTCGCCGTTTTTCTAGGTAGATTTGCTTTTACGATTTTATTTTTACCTTTCGTCATCATTCAGACATAAAATATGAGTGACCAACACTTACATAATTATATGTATTAAGCCATATATCATGAAACAAGTATAAAAATATAATAATGCCAAAAAATAGTACTATTCATACCAATTAAAATAGTTCTAAAGCATTCATAAAAGAGTAGACAAACAAATGTTATGAACAATAAATACCCTCTACTTATATCAAAGAAATAATATATTATTAAATTTTCTTTATCATTAAGAGTGATATTATGATGAATTAATTATTAATTATTCCACACTCTTTTTCTCTAGAGTCTACCTTAGAAATTGTATGTATGTATGTAAAAGTATACTTAATTATACTCTAAAGATTCTAAAAGACAAAATCAAAATCTATGTTGAAAATAATGATTCATATTTAATAATTTTTACAAAAGTCAAATAGCTTAGAACAAAAATAATATCATGTTTTCCAGTATGTAAGACTCAGTCTTATTTTAATTCTGCATCCGGAAAACGCACTAGAGCTTACTTTTGAGTTAGAGCTTACATGTTTGCGGAAAACATCTGAAGAGATGGTATCTAAAATTCAATGCTTTCAACAAAGGACTTGAATCCAAGTAGTAGTTTAATCATTTAAGCACCATTGAGTTTAAACAGTGCTGTGGATCTTCTAAGAGAGAGCTCGTATCGTATTTTTACTAGATCTTATTTTCTGGGTAGGGCTTATCTTAAAACTATCTTTTCAAATCATGGTAGAGTTTATTTTCAGATCGGGTTTTATTTTCGGAGACACACGATATATGCTTTCATTACTTACCATCAATTCACAATAATATTAAATTAGTTATACATTTACTTCAAATTTAATACACGGTATATTTTCCTTACCCATAGTGTATGTAGATTCTATTACTGGTACTGAATTTAAGAAAATAATTTTTATGTCTTATTTTTTATCACAATAATTCATAAATATTTTTACCGATATTATTCTGATTCATTTTAATAATACAAACTTGTATAGCCGCATCGATGGCAGAATTAATAAGAGATTTGGATTCAAGGAGTTGTGGGTTCAAATACCATAGCTGTGTAAACAATTAAAAAAAAAAACCAGGATTGATTACCCATTCGGTTGACCAGTTAGCCAATAATCAGTCCAAGTTTGAAAAAATCCCTTAAAATAAGTCATGAAATCCGTGTCTTTAAAGTCGATAAAATAGGTACAGCTTATATGAGAAATATTTTTACCATTTATTCCAGTCAATTGAAAGTATTGTGTAATTGATTTCCATATAATAACGATCGTTTATGAAAGTGATGTATTTTTTAAATTATTTATCACCGAAATATCGAAAAGATATAAATCTTAAATTTAATTACTTGCAATGTGTTTCCTCCAATCGTTAATGGAGCATGTCACATTACCATATTTATTTCTAAATATAGAGATTTATTAGACAAAATCCATTGAAATATAAGCATTAGTGTCAATTTACAATCGATACTTAATACGGTTACATATTACAGCATCGTTTGAGTCATTATATCTGCTCGATATTGCCATGTTTTTGACTTTGAAAACAAATTCACGGGCAGGTAGTCGGAATCTATCATTATTTATCAAATTTTATTTATTCGGGTGTCGTTATTTAGTAGTTCAACTTAACTCACACGCACTGATAGCTTTATTATTATGGTGACCATTAAAACGTCGTTGAAATAATAGATTAAAACCAAATTATTATTTTATCTTGACATTGATAATTAAAAATTTTACTATGGTCTATGCTCAACAATAATTGCCCCCTAAATTGACACCCCATATATAAATTAATAATTGAAAATACTCCCTGGACAATGCTTACGATTCCTTTTGATAAAACTAAATCTTCCCTTCCACAATATTAAAATGAAACCTTATTGAAGTTTAAAAAATAACCAAACTCAACTTGACCTAACCTACACCTACCTTCTATAATTTCAAAGACCTTTTTTACAAAAGAATTTCCCGGAAGTAAATAAAATTTACACAAGGTTGCCACGCACTCAAGTATGCTAAAGTTAAGCAAATAAAACAAAATTATTTATTTTCATCAAAGAATCTAATTTAGTATTGTAATTGTGTCTCTTTGGTAGCGTAGTTGGTAGCGTACGTGCCTAGCAATCCGGAGAATACTGTCGATCTGTCAGATTTTAAAAAATCCAAAAAATGCGGGACTGGATGCCCATTGGGTTAAGCAATTGTATGACAAACATTCTCGTGAAAAATAATCTGTCAAGTCGTCTTCACATTGCGTAGATCAATATGCTCCACTTTGAAAGCGAACGAGGTATAAAAAAAATTGAAAGAGAGCATTATCACGCTCGCTATATGACGCCGAGATTTTTTAAGTGCAAAAAAATTTGCCACAAGCAACTAGGTTCCGATGGATCCAAAAGCTAGTTGGAGTTTAGTATCTTTTCCCGTTGCGTACATAGTCTTAGATATTCCCACATTATGTGATTAGTATTTTGTTCTAGACAACCACAGGGCTCTGTTAGGTGTATATTATGTTGGGTGTATATATTATACATGTATATTCCAGGTAAAAAACTTGTATATTCAGGATAAAAATCAAAAGCCATCTTCCCCCAGCCGGCTCCCATGAGTGAAGGTATTTCATGTAGGCGGCTAAGTTCTATATTAGGTTATAGTACCGTAAGATAATTCTGCTAGATTAGCTTTATTCAATTATTCTTTTATGGTTACCCTTATGAAACCGGATATATAATATAGAGTAAAGCAGACTTCTTTAAAATGTGCTCTATAACCACAATTTAATCTACGAATAATAGGTAATACCCACACAACATGGAACCTATGTTTATTTTTATTTTCCGATACGATGATATCATAGAACGCGTTATAATAAAACAAAACGTCTACATAATAGGCGTTTGAGAATGATTTGTATTAAATTGGATAAAATAGCATGGAATGGAATGTTATAAATACATTAAAAGCGTATCAATTCAAGATATTTCGCAGTTAAAATCGTATAAATATTATAAAATATAGAAATATTTTTAATCATTTGACACGATAAATTATTGTACTATAAAATATAATTATTTCAAGCTTCCGTTGACATTTAATTAAGTTTTCGTTAACGTTTTGTAAAAAATAATATTTTCTAAAATTACTTAAGGTCGTTAAAAATATGTTTTTCGTCATTCGTATAAAAAAAATATATTTTTAAAACAGCTAGCACTAGTCCTTTTTTCATATAATGTATAATTGGCTAGTTTCAATTCAATACTGGAAGAAGTCTTCTTCGAGTTGGTCTAATTTCTATTGATGTTCACATGTTATCACGTACTTTTTTTGATCAGAAGTTTTCGGTTCAACCATCAGAACAGTATTCTTCAAACTTTTTACACCCACGTACCGGTGAAAATAAGAGCAATATTTTACTGAACTAGGTGACAGCTTACACATAAATAAAAAAAAAACAATAGTAAGTAAACTAGCGAAATTTTGTACGGGCTACCGTATCACGAATAAAATAACAGTGCTTTAGACTCTTTAAAACGTGTATCGGCAACTTTTTGTTTTAAGAGGGCAACATATTTTACCCGGGGATTAGTGCGGGCCGCACTTGGACCATATGTCATTACAATCAGGGCTGTACCAACACGACTCGTGATATTGATATATTCCATCTTGCGGGCCGCACCAAGATGCCACGAGGTGCCGCGGGTTGCCAACCACTGCTTTTAATTACCATCTATCTATTGATTGCCATCGGTTCATTGGACAAATATTTACAATATTTTCCTAGTGACTGTCGTTAGTTTAGAGTAAGTAGCATGAAGCAATGCAAAGGCAAAATACTTAACGACATAAAGTGTAGCCAGAAAACAAAAGTATGGCTCGATTGTATGAATATAAGTTTAATTCATAAGTAGAGATACACATAACTTATCACTTACAGAGGTGTATACAAAACTATAAAAAAATATTGAAATTGGAAATACGCTTGGCAATTGACAACAGATGACCGCATCGAAGAACACATTTCTAAAAATGTATCGTATAATAAATACAAATGTGAAGTACTTATTTTATTTTCAGATATTAGACTGTCTACATAAAAATCTAAATCAATATTTCTGATTTTCCATAATAGTGTATAACATATCACTAAACTGACATTTACGTTGGTAGCCTTCGAGCAGCTCTCATGAGCCATAGATACATAATTAATTTCAACCATTATTATATTACCTACGTGTTTATGTATTTATAAACAATATACTCTTAATAACGAAGTTAAGACGTTATTAGTTCTTGTATTATTTGTCAGTGGGAATCAATTTGTCCTTGTAAACTGCGAAAAAATGCACTAAGAAGTATGACGAAAGCATATTATTATAGCATACATACGTTACGGTGTTTAAATTATAATATTTTAATAAGAAATTAATAGTCAATTTTTATAATAGCAAGACGGAAATTGAACAATATTCGTAGGCGATTGTCATTTATTTAAACGTCAAAATTAGGCATGGAAAACCTTTTCATTAAAATATCTTAACGCATTTAATGGTTATTTATTTTGAATTCTTTATATAAACAATGTTATAATATTACTTGTCTAAAGAAGTGCAGCCAAATTATTTGTAAAGCCTTGTTTTTATAAGCAGGGTCATATTGAAAATTTATAAAAATCATTTTTCAGTATTTATTGTACTAATGATTAAATTTGCCACGGGTTAATTGTAAGTTATAATAATAGATATAACTTGAAATTATTTACATAAAGCAGCATTATCATCAATTATAAAATGCAGTTGAGAGTATTTTACCTGCTTTTTAATTAATACTTCAACATGTATATAGATAACTCGTGGCAAAGATATAAGCCATGTTTATTAAATTTCTTTCAAAAATCAAAGTAAAATCCGATTAGTTGTGATTAAAAAATCTACTATGGGCGTTTTTTATTATATAAATAATTGTGATACCGATATGCTATTGATAAAATATGGTTACATTAGAAATAAAATTATGAAATACTACAGTATCAATTTAAATTTAACTAAATATGAAAACACAAATTTGAATTTCTCCATTTATATTTTTAAATTTAGTATTTTTGAACTAAAAATTAAATTGAGTATGTAAACCCAAATAATAAAGCCATAAAAATAAACACGAGGCTAATAGTGATATATTATTGATGTAGTTGTGCATAAATTCTACATGCTAGGAATGATCGTATTTCGTCATTTAAGATTTTCAAAAACATCGTAGCATTCAAAGGATTAATGAAAATTATTTTACATTAAGTACATGTAACCTTGTCTCCCCGGTAGTTTAGAGGTAAGCATGTGTGTATAGTAATACGGAGAATGCGGGTTCGATTCCCACATCTGTCGGATTTTTGAAAATCTGAAAATGCAGGACTGGGTGTCCATTGGGCTAAGCAATTTTCTTACAAAAATTCCCGTGAAAAATAATCTGTTAACATAAGTCTCAACAATGCGGATATCCATTTACTAAACTTCTGGGTTGATCATCTCCAAACTGTTTAGATCCATATGTTCCACCTTCGCAGCAGATATGGTAAGACAAATTGGTGAAATATGTATGTTATAATTTTTTCAACACGTTCACTCCGAAAGTGATGCAAATGGTGGAGTATATCGATCTCCACAATATGATTAAATGTCTGGACAATTTATCTCTTTTTCACGAGAAATAGTTTTCAGACAATTGATCAATCCAATGTGCATCCAGTCTTACATTTTTGTTAAAAATATGATAGATGTGGGAATCGAATTCGTACTACCCGGATGCGAGACGCGTACGGTAACCCCTCGACTACCGAGTAGACATATTGTTTTATAGAAGGAAAAATACATAACTAAATATGTCGAACCTTAACTGTTTTGTTTATGACCGATTGGCTTTCACTTCGGGCGTTAATAATTTGCAACGGCTATAAATGTTGTGCCTCTGAACAAATGTATGGAAAATTATGCAATAATAGAAGCATAAATTAATTTTATATTAATCATAGCCCAGAAAAGGACGGTGCATGATCCCTGTGATTTAATAATATGTATTTTGGATCAGAGTGTAAGATTGTAAGAAAAAAATAATTGATATTTAAAAGTCTTCATGGCTAATAATATCAATTTATGACTCACTGCAGTTTTTATGATGAATTTATTATATTTGTTAAATAAATGATAATTATTATCAAATGAAAGTTATTGACACAAAATCCTGTTTCTTGTAATCGTGTTCGTATTTGTCGCGTTGCAATATTGTATATTATATGTGGAGGATGTAAATATTCTAAAAAATGTATTCCCATCAATTTTAATTATCTTTGAAAGGAAATTAGGCGAATTATTGTCACTTTATTTAAAGTAGGCTTTTAAATCCTGAATTATTTACGATTTACGTATATGTTACACATTCATAAAGCAATCAATAAGAAGGTGGTATACTTTTTATTGTGGCAGATTTATCATTGGATTAAATTTGTCATGTCTGGCGTTTGAATTTCTTGGAATTGTCATTGTTACCATATTTCATTAAAATGTCAGACAGGTTTTCGTCCGCTAAGGCTTTCCCTTGTCATCTTCCCACTCATTCTGGTCCTGTGCATTCATTATTTATTTTTCTTTATCATGTACATGTGTTTGGTCATCAATCACCATGACATCTACCCTTATATCGTGTAAATAATTCATATTATATTGAATTTTAAAATGATGAAATATAGGTATACTGACATTGATAAGGTTACTTCTGTTACCAACAAAGCATCTATTAAAGTCGCGCATAATTGTAATTTTAATGATACATTACTGCCGCACCGTGAGGCGTTCGGCATGATTATATTATTATTGAAATTAGTAGATGATGACATAAGCTTACTTTTTTAATTCAATCAATAAAAATATTGTTGCTAATACACCATAGATCTCTAAATTATGTATTATTATACGCAATAATTGGCAGTCACTTCATCCATTGAGAAAACATGTTATAAATTAAAATATGTGTTGGTTGTTATACAACTGTTAAGTTTGAATCATCGACTTCTACAGCCAAGTACTAAATAGACACGAGACAACTAATTAGGACTAGCGACAAATAATAATAATAAAAAATCTGTCGGATTTAAAAAAAACCTTAAAATGCAGGACTGGGTGACCATTGGGTTGAGCAGTTGTCTGAAAAACAATTCGAGACGTCTTCACATTATGGAGACCCATATACTCCGGTTTCGGAGTGTATATCTTCACATTGTGTAGATTTATATGCTCCACTTTAGGAACGAACACGACATAAGAGAACGTTTCCCATTTAATGACATATATCCAGTTATTGATTTATTTACAATAAACGTAAAGCTGCAATGCACATCTGTGTTTCAACTATCATTTAAATTCTATACTATAAATTTACCGATAATCTTCTGTTCAGACGTGGTCGTAATGAACATAGAGAAAGAATGATAAAATATTTTAAGTTCTTTCTTTTAATATTATCGAAATTAGCTAGTTCTTGGTGATTTTTATTTTTTAATTTAATCTTAAGAAACACACATAATGATATTTTTACAAACAAGTCGTACAGTATTCAACTTTCCTTTACAAAAAAGTGAAATAAAATAATATATTGTACTAGACAATTGTAATACAATTTATGTTTTCAGATACCAATATCACGTGCTATAAGTTTATGCGCTGTCATACTGCCAAAGAAACTTTTTCCATTTTCGTCTTGAGTATTTAAGTCCAATAAATTATCGACATAATCAGAATTTTAGCTGAGCCATTTAATGTGGGAGCTATTGTTCTATCTGTTCATAGTTAGACATTGGCTCAGTGTTAAGTCGATACAAACATAATATATAATCGGTCTTAAATGCTTACAATATATTGTGACAAACAAAGCCAATCTTATAGTGGGTGGATTTAAAGGCTTCCAATTATGTAACAAATAATAATTCATTTGACGTCGATTCAACTCTTTCAATCCCGCATTTTGATTCAACTTACGTATAACCCAATGGTTTGTCTTCTTTACCCATGTTCGCTCCTCATTTGAACGGGTATAGACACTATGCGGTGCCAGAAATTTAATTATATTCTTTCCACTGAATCGCATTAGCACATCAGATTATTCCATTAATTTTTAATTCTATATAATACACTCTGAAGCTAGAAGTAGTGTAGGAAAAAAAAGGGAAGTAGCCCTCGGTGTTTTCAAAATAGCTTTTATTAACTCATAAAGTATACAGCTTTATAATCTATTAAAAGGATGTAAGCTGATAATGCCAAATAATTGTGTGAATTTAGCTTTTAAGTTTGCAAAAGGATGGTCAGTAAAATTGGCCACCGTGAAAAAGAACTTTCTCCTCACCAAGCTAATTATTTTTTCTTTAATAACTTACTAAATTAATTATATTATACTATTGAGTATATAATACATCATTTTTGGGACATATACATTAAGATTGTGCCTATTTAATGTCTTGATTATGTCCCAAAATAAACGTTTTTTATGCCTTATGTATAATTTGCTCTTTTTCTAAGGTTACGTTCTCTTTCTTTTCTATAGTGGATATACATTATGTTCTAACAAGTCATCCAAAACATTTGCTTGTTCAGAACTATAACTCAGAGTTCCTCACAAATTTCAGAATTATTTTTGACTCACACTTCTCTCACTACATCTCAGTACAGTATCATATGTAGATGTAGATGTAAACATAATGATATCTAGTTATCACACGTTAAAATACACAATAATAGAATGATGTTTAAAATAGTAATCGAAAATTTCCATGCGTATGGCATTTACTCACAACATATTTTCTAAATAAATATCAGTCTGTGAAAAATATCTTGATAGAATATTTACATAGGAATGATTATCAACTGATTGTGAATCTATATTCTACCTGTAAATACGTCTTTTTATGCAGAAATGAGATTATCTCCGGCTTGCAGAGATTAACAGAAAAGCCCAAGCTCGTATCCACTCGACCACAGAATTATGAATACATTCCACCAAAAACAAAATATTTTCTTACTCTAAGCGTATTTATTTATATTATAATTTATTGCAGCTGTTGTCGCTGAGATATATTTTATAGTAATGCTGTGTAAAGATATAATAATAATAAAAAACGCACTCGATAAATAAAGCTCTAAAATCCCATTTTATTTATGTGCTTTTAGATAAACATTTAGATAAAGTTCACCACCAGTGAAATAAAATTTTGAAATATTTATGGAAAAAATTCAGCGTATGAGCTTTTGACTGCTTTAAAGTTCTGAATGTCAAGAGATAGACGGTATTTTCTTTTAAGATATGGTACAAAGAAAATTTCGAAAAGGTCAAGGGTTAATTTGAGACATACATAGCTACCTTTTTAGAAATGTACGCATTCACCGTATGGCGTCTAGTGTAGATGTAATTTTTAATCTAGCAAATAAATCTAGTTGCTAGTTAAATTCTCGGCCCTTAAGTATTTCTTTTACAATCTTGAAAAAGCGGTTCATAAAAACTTCAATGTAATTTCTATATTCGTATGTTTAAAAATAATAATTAGATAAATAAATAATATCAATATTCATGTTACATTCATTGAGTACGATATATTATATGGATATAAAAAATATATATTTATTCGAGACATTTACTGCAGAAAATTTCGTTTTATTGATAAAATAATCATTTTGGCGACGATAATAAATCATCGTTTTTTATCGTTTGTGGTATAAAGCTGTTTTAATTTTTAATGAGAATATGCCACATCTACATGTATATACACTTTGACATACTGGTGTCCCGAAATGAGGTGATATTTTAAGTCTGCCGTCATTTTTTCTCCGCAAAATATTCACAACTACAATTTCTACGCGTTCTTCAATTGTGTACCAATCATAATTTAAAATTTTCTTAATAATTACAGTTAACAATTTTTTTTATTACTTTGGTTTTGGCGCAAAATAAATGGCGGCCAATTTAAAATGCCGGCTAATTTTAGAACCTGCTATAAAATAACAGCCACAATAACACGGGTAAATTAATTTCATTCCCAATTTATAAAACAGATTATAATTTTACCATTTGTAAAATATATTCAGCGAGATGTTAGGCAAATAATTATGCTTTTTAATTTAATTTTAGCAACAAGTATTTTATTTAACACAAACATATATTTACAGCTGAATTGAATTACTTTATTTATTTCAATAAGCAAGCTTTATAATGTAAATGCCAGCTTAAAAATTGTGTTATCAGTTCATAATATATTAATAAAAACCTAGTACAATACTTCGCTGGTACCAGCACTCAGAGAATGCGGGTTCGATTCCCACATCTAACGGCTTGAAAAAAATAAAAAATGTAGGACTGAATGCCCATTGGGTTGACTAATTGTCTGATAACCAATTCTCATGAAAAATAAGAGTCGAGGCATGTCTCGAGATCAGGGCCGTCTGGTAGAGTTTCTGATTATGATGCAAGTATTTAACTTTTTCATTAGTGAGTTTTGTATCCACATACGTTTTAACACTAAAATCTCTCACCGCTATCAATTCAACGAATAACATATTATAAATCGGATATGCCAATGTGTAACCAATAGTCTTATATTTCCGAACAACAAACAAAATAAGCTGAAAAGTTATTGCAAATTGGTAAGAATGAATATAACATTACCACACGTGGCCGCTCCCATTTTTAAATCAAAGAAGCACTTGAGATCAACTTTGAACGCAAAGGACCGATTAATGTGAAATTTTATGTATTTCTTCATACATATATATAAATTATCTTTCATTTCTTTACAAAACATAATTATTTTCCAAAGAGCATAAGGGATTTTTTTAATAGTGAAGTCAACTCTTTTCTTACTAGTTTTATTTCGTTACGTTTAAGTATTTTTTGAAGCCTAAAACTTACATATATCGACTGTGAATTACATATATCGTTTGATAGATCTATCTAGTGTTTTTATTCAAAATAAATAGATAACATCTTGTTACAAAAATAAAATAATAGCTTTGAAAACAAGGCGATAAGGCTCATGGACGTACATGTGCGTCCGTGCTACTAAAAGAGTTAAAATGCCGCCCCTCTCGCGCTCCGAAATCACGTTCATCTGGTTTATTTTTTTTTGTCCTTAGGTCTCGTATTAATATAAATTCTCCATTTTCGCTTTTTCAAATTTCACACATTCATCGAAAATCGTAGAAATTATTCGTATGAAAGTTGTTATTCTTTGCTTTAGTTAGTAATAGTATTTAGAGATAATATTAATTCTAAATATAAGAATGAGCTATCGAAACTGTGAAATTACATATTCATCTTTATGATAGTAAAGTATTGGTAATGTGCACATGGTTACCAAAGAGTTAAGGTTCATAAAACCAGATTGCAATTGAGTAATCTGATGGCGAGGTCATTGCCACAGCAGTGGGAACTGACAGGGGCAGGGCTGCGCGTCCGACATCGGTCGTCCGAGTTATTACGCCGCCTGGGAAGTGGGTGTTCAATCGCCTAAGGAAACCGCCCCACCCACTGATCTAACCTTATCTATTTACTGAAACGACCTACTATTATTGCTCGCTAACAATTATTCTCTTTAATATTTATGTATTAAACATCACAATACTATCTGAACTGTCGGTTCATTGAAATAGAATTTAGCTTTGATAAATTATCGCTGATTAAACTTGTAAAAAAGATTATTTTGGCCTCAAAAACATTATTAACTATTCCTGTGGCAGCGTCATATGGCGAACGTAACGATCTCTTCACATCCTTGTCTGACCAAGTAGGATTTTTTAAATATGTGTATATTATGCTTTAAAAACTTTAGTACACCATTTCAGTATTTTTTCGAACATCTTTAACGATATTAAAAGTTAAAACTAAATTGGTTAATCTAAAAATCGTAGTAAAAATGACATTTAAAAAAATTTAAGTCACTACTGTTCATCGTTTGGAAAAACTTTTGTGACAGACAGACACACACGTGTATTTTCTGTTTTATAGTACAGATAACGTCAATATCAGGAAATTTATTACACAATAATCATCAAATAAACACAAGAATTATACATGGACATTTTTTAAATAAAAAATACTATATATGTTTAGTGTTATATTTGAATACAACAAAATTATGACAAATATAAAATTATACGTTTATACTGGGTTAGTTAAGTTGGGCCAGGTTAGCAAAAAATATAGACTAACGACGCAAAAGACGAAAATGGAATCGTGGATGAAATAAATATGTTTGAAAATAATAATAATTCTGTATCAAAATGACATAATATGCTTTATGATAATTAATTCAATCATTATGGACCATGATATAGGATAACAGGATATACATATAGAATATTTAAAATTAATACGTATATTTTAACTCGTAGTATCGTCCTTAAAATGAATAAATTACACACGGACCTACACACGTCTGCCTACTATAAAACTTGATTAACTGCAGAAATATTAATATACTGCCCAAGGCGTTCATTTTGTCGCTGTTTAATTATGTAACGAATAAACAACAGACGAACTCAAAAAATAAAGTTAAAAAATCAATTTACACAGGAAATTACATTATTAATTGATATTTTTTCGAATGTATCCGTAAGCGTGTATACATATTTGGCAAATATTACACACGCGTGTGAGTTGATTCAATTAATTTTATCTCAGATTACGACGCAGATTTGGTTCAATGTGGTTTATCAATTACAATGATATTGTGTTACTTTTGGTATGATGGTTAGTGATAGAAATGATAACTTGTTAATATCAGAATTACTGTAATTGTCTTATAAGATATTATTTTAAAAACCCTTATATAGTGTCATATGTCGATACATCTTGAGAAAGTTTATTTCCGTGCCAAGTAAAACGATTGTATTGAGATATTTCTTATAAAGAATAGATTTTTTGAAAATATTTGAAGTGATCAATGGAGCTCTAACATCAACTATTTATAAATAAACTTACCTGTATCAGATGCTGGATAAAAATATGTTTTTTCATGAAAGATAATTTTATATACCTGAAAATTAATTTACTGTCATCTAAACACATTCGCATGTGGATATTAGTACAGGTTGTCACCACATCTCTCACAAAACGGAGCAAGTGGAAAATCATAGAATATTATTAACCATTTGGTTGCTAGAAATATATATACTTATCTATTTACATTTATTACGTGAGCGAGAAATGCCGAATCCGACGAATTTGATATATTTATTGAAGAAAGTATCTTATTTATATTTTAATAGAGCGTAAGATATGGTACATGTTATGTTACGCAGTTAATTATTTGACACATAATTCTCTTCTGCTTCCATTATTCATGTATAATTGTAGTATTTTTAAGGGTTAAATAAAAGTATCGTTAAAATATGATTATAATCATAAATATATGAGCATATATTCAAAATTGGCAAAATAATTCAATAATAAGCTCAATCTTTAGTCATGTATTATTAATAATTTAAATAATTAATATTTTCGACTGATGGTGCTTGATGGAAATTGATTTTA
>JAGVSQ010002410.1:4416-24774 GCA_022683975.1 Rhyacophila evoluta | reverse complement strand
TGTTCCGTATTAATGGAATAAAAATATTGATCAAATTTCTGCTGAAGCATACTTACAGTTGATTGTTTGTTTTTAATTGTACTACGGTTGATATTTGACCACGGCACACCTGTATTCAGCTCACGGCACACCAGTGTGCTGCGGCACACCGGTTGCAGAGCACTGATAAATAGCACTTATACAGCGTTGTCAGTAAATAATGAGAACATTTTTTTTTAAATACCACGTAGAATTACATGATAATATAACCTTATTGATAATGATTGTATATGAGAGAAAGTATGATTAATACAATATAAAATAAAAACCGGAGGACATAATTGTAGAAGTTTGTTTTTATTGTAGATGAATTTATTATATAATAACTTCCTACAACCGCAAAAAATGTTTTGGGAAATACGTCTGTAGGAAATTTTTATTAATAATACACATCTATTTTAGCTTACTAGGACAATCAAGTTAATTGAAAATTACCCAATAATTTGTATTTATTTATATTTATAATAAAAACATACACGAGGTAAAGGAGTTTGGTATTTTATTAATAAAAAAAAATCGGCGCAATACATGGAAAATACTCAAAGTTATTTCTACGAAATTGATAAAAACGTAATTAATTTATTTTACAGTGATAACAATATTCTTTGAAGAAAAAACCCAGTTGACACATCAATAAAAAAATATCCATATAAGAAGCGTATTGCAATAAAGATAATATATTATAAATAATAATACAGAAGATGACTTTTTTTGAAATTGATACCTTCTTACGGAAATTCAAAGTACCACAATATTTATGACTGATTATTAATTTTTATTATTTCTTGTTGGAAGCTAAATTAGAAAATAATCATTATTAGAATAGATTAAAAGTCTATGCCCTACCTTTTTTTTGTAATAATATTCGACTTGTAAGAATAGCTTACCAGCTGGGTTACAGGGGTAAGAAACTTAATTATTTAAATTTATGAGAATAAAATAAAGTTAAGTTTATCTTGAACCAGTTGTTATGTTAATGTACACAAACTTTGCGTGATTAATTTTGGGAAAATTGATCGTTGATCTAAGGCTGTATAATAATATGTTATCTCAAGGTCTGTCCAGCTAACTGTAAATTACATATACAACTCCCCCGGTTCATCGTTTTCCCTGTATTTTACCTAATACAATTTACTCTACAAGGCTATTGCACCAAATATAGATTTGTTAAAGCATTAAAGTTTCTTTATTTTTATTTAAATTGTGGATATCTCTTCAAGGGTTATCCTTAAAAAACAAGTTTATTTTGTATGTGAGGCATTTAGGGAATAAACGAGTGTTAAATTATATTCTCCATTATCCAATATAAACATAAATGGAGAGTTCGAACTTGTTAATTGTTCGTTAATTTCTATTTCATATCGAGATTTATATGCAAATTCAACATTTCATTTTTATAAATGAAATATGAAATGTTGTAGTTTAGATATTTATTTAAATTATATAGTACATAATAATTATGTATAGAACAAAATATACAAAGTTCTCATTTAAATACCGAATACGATATACAAAGATAATATAAATTAAATATAATGAAGGCAAGTGTTATAAATATATCCAACAAACACAGCCAACCAACGAATAGCGCCTACGTTAATAATAATAAAAATTCCGATCACTTCTTGTAGAAATTAAGCTGTACTGAAATTATCTGCACAATAATAAGAGAAAAATAAATAAATTATATAAATGTTCAGATTAACACCAGAACTTTTTTTTGGCTATTAATAAAGAATAAAGTTTTATTATTAATCCTTGGTGGGGAGCGTTGAGAAAAAATAGTACACCTTCACAAATATGACATTTTATGGTTTGGTTAAATTATTATTAAGTTAATTCAATCAAATCATCATTAAATTATTCTGCTAAATATCAATATCATTTATGGGGTATATTTGGTATATCCAACGGATGAAATCTATACTGAAAATAGTGGGAAATGGAAGTAATTATTAGATAGATGTGTGGGCCCCACCAAGAACATATAAAGATTAATAAAGCATAGAATAAAATTAATTCATGGGTATACCAATAAAGCTTTATTCATTTTCAGACTAAGATGTCCAATATTAAATTTTAGAAATGCGTTTTTTAGAATATTTAACAGTAATAAGTTATATTTAACAGTAATTATCTAATACTAAATAAACAATAAAGAAACGATTTCTTGGTATGGAAGGATAAAATATAATATTTACCGAGTACATGACGTAAAAGCGCCGTGGATTTTCAGATTATACATACTGCGGTAAAATTAAATAAAACTACCTGATACCGAAAGTCCGGGTTCGACGCTTTGTTGTGGTTTTTTTGCTTACTTATTTTTACTAAGATTTTTTATTGGTTTTTCGATTTATATCAATTTATAAGGGTAATAATATCGGCCGAGTATTTTGGTCGAAACGGAATCTTAACTTTTTGCGTATCATTTTTTGGCCTAGCTTCCGTATTTAATTTTTTAGTCTGTCGGTGTTTATTGCCTTATAAAACCAATGTGAAATGTGTATCAGATGGGAAAATTTTGAAGTATAATTATTTGTATAAGTACGACTATCATTAATAATAAATAAAGACATCGATAATAAAATATGTTTCATTGATGAATTCATCAATTTATACGAACGTGTGTGGGAGAAAGTAGTAAATGAAGGAAAAATAAGTCGATGGAAATGGATCGACCACATTATTTTTAAATTATTAAAATACGAAAGTATGAACATATTTGGATCGATTTGTTTTTAAAAATTGTTCGAAAAAACATATTAATTGGCATAGTAAGTTTTTCCATTTGAAATTTTTGACGGAGTATAAGCGGATGTAATATATGTCTAACTATTACTAATAAAATTGGATATCATTCGCGTACACATACTCCAAAGTTGTCGAGAGACGAAACTAGTAAATAAATAATGATCCATTCGTTAGATCATAGATTAAAAAAAAAGTTTATCAATAATCTTTGACAGTCAATATAATTGTTTATCAATGCTTGATTTTGTTTATACTATATCATGATAGATGTAGTCTAATAGCGCAAACATAAAAAATATATTTTATGATAACAAATAAAATTATATCATCAAATTATTGATTTGCCATTACTACAATGTAATATAGGCACAGTGTATTTAAATATTGAATATTATTATATTATGTCAACAAGTTAAACATATTTATTTAATTCGATATATGAAATAGTTAATATTTATAATTACTGTCAAAAAATATATTTACTGACTGTCATCGATTAATATAGAATGCCATAAGTAGCCAATTATTAAATGATTAAAAATAATACATAAATATGTATTAATAGTATCCTATAATAATTATAAAAATCATTGGTAATTCATACCTTAGTAATTAGATGATAGCTTAGCTGATGACAAATCCTGGTAACAGTATATTGGAAGTGGAAATCGTTAATATTTATATAAATTATAACTCATTTGGTGGTCTATAGTAAATGTTAATTTATACATTTATTTCTTACTACTTATATATTATATACTGAATAATAAAATAATCATATATCAATTTATTTTATCATAATTTAATTTTAAAATCATGAAAATGTCGCACTGAATTTAACAACAAAATATTGTTTGTTATATTGCTTTTGCGATACTTTTGGTGTAATTTTGGAGCACTGTTTCCGTTCGTTATATTGTACGCTCAATAAAAAATGTCACAAAATAAGCGATATTTTTGGCTAGAATAATGGCGCATTCTTTAATACCAACTGAATAAATTCATGTTACTTCTGTATTCTTTCAACTGTTATTTAACGTAATGGGTGTTTATAATAAAACGGTTCGCACCATTTATTAAATTTTGTGTACAGGTTGGACCTTGAATAATATTGAAAATATAAACCTTCATATGGATCGATATTTGCAACCCGGATTCAGACTTATAGAATACAATTTTTCATAACTAATATTCAATTGTTTACATACAATTAACCAAGAAACGATATTTTTATATGAAGGTTTTACTATTAATTACACCATAGTTTACTTCTAATAGACATAGAAAAATCGCTCAAAACGTAAAAGAATTTATCATCATGCTAAAAAAATAAGTGTAAGTCAAAATTACGAAGCATGGGTCTAAATGACCGATGCATATCGACCGAGGAAAGGAAAAAGGACGTTATCCACATATAACAAATTTTACAGGAGGCACAAAAAAAAATATTTAATGATTTTTATCCCAAGTCAAAAAAAATAATAGACACAACCTGAAGTGCATGAGGACTAAAACTGTGGGTTTATTTATTCAATATGAAATTTATTTAATGATTTATTAAAGAAGAATCAATAACATTGATTAGGTGGTAGCCCTTTTTCTTGTTGGTAGATTTCACATTTCATCCTTTTTCACACTTAAAGCTAAATTTAGATTCTATTTCGGTGTTTTCAGCTTATATCCTTTTAATAGAACTTGTATTAACTTACATACCTTCTAAAAACTATTTTGAAAAATTGAGGGCTACGTCCTTTTCCCTTCCCACATTCGATATAGATACTTTGTACACGGATTGAATTGCATAGTTTTAATTGAAAACAAAAAAAAAATCCATCAAGGACATCTAGTTTAAAATTATTAATTCTCAGTCTTAAAAACTATTAACTTTTGAAATAAACGGAAAATCTCACATCGGATATGTTAAGTATTGTAACATTTAAAAATTAGAGTTGATAAATGATAAGTAACGTAAACAGTTATACATTTTACAATTCATTTTTAATGTGTATTAATATTTATAATAATACAATATTCGTTGGTGGTCATATGATTGTATAGTAATACTATGTATTAAAACTCATTTAGATGACAGAACATTCCCTAGTGACTGACCTTCTTCCATCGATATGACCTACTATTGTCATTGAAAGAATAAACATATTTTATATAAAAAAAGACTATGCATGATACAAAATATTGCTTACTTTTATATAAGAAAAAGGGTTATTGTTGTTACTACATTTAATAAACTGAATAATATTACCTTAATCCATGATTAAATGTGGGTATAACAGGTAAAATTTAAAAGTTATATCTATTAAAAAATTCGAAACAAGATAAAATTATTTTTTTAAAGTAAGTTTTTGGATCACTTAGCAGAGACTACATATATTTTATTTTATATACATTCTACGAAACGATGACATAAAATACGTAACATATAAACATTCTTACAATTATATTGATTAAAAGACTGATGAAACTATACATGATTGTATAACAAATAATAATTTTATAATTTGATATACATAAAGATTTATAAGAATAATATATAGTGTCCATAAAGTTTGGTTTATAAAACCCGAATTACAGTTAATATTGCTAGTATTAAAAATACAAAATAACTTTTCACAAATAGTGTTTTTTTATTTAAATATTTCGATTTAAGCAAAATAATATATTTTATGAATTGATCGCACTTAATTTTCCTCAATTGATAGAAAAATTCTTTTTTGCTTTATTTTTATTTAAAATAATAAATATCTGATTGAATATGAATTATATATTTATAAATTTGATTCTTTTTTGTATTTCGTGAATTCAAAGCTTTTTGTATGTACGGATTGATAA
The DNA here is from genome assembly GCA_022683975.1 of Rhyacophila evoluta. Taxonomy (NCBI): domain Eukaryota; kingdom Metazoa; phylum Arthropoda; class Insecta; order Trichoptera; family Rhyacophilidae; genus Rhyacophila; species Rhyacophila evoluta. The sequence goes on along the minus strand of JAGVSQ010002410.1, from coordinate 19,131 downwards.
ACAAAAGCATTTTCTAAGAATTAAAGTTTTGGCGAATGTAAATATTGTAAGAAAACCTGCGTGCGTAATGGTAGTAGAATAATTAATATACTTTGAGATATAAATTTAGCTTGAATAATAATGATTTTGAAAGCTTTTCGTTGAAGAATTAACAAGTTTTTCTGAGGAAACATTGTGACGTACGGCGAACGACATACGCCGTAAATGTGGGGATATCCAGAGTGCGCTGCCGGTAGCCGAGAAAAGTCGCCGAGCCGCGCGGTGCGGGGAACGAACGAACGCGCGCGACCAGGTTGGCGGGCACCCGGTGACGCACGCGCTCGCGCCGTGTCCCAACGCACCCAGGGTGGGGGTTGGCGGGCCACTATTTAAACTGGCCGCAACGATCCACAGTATGCATTGATTTGTTTGCAATCGCAAAGTATTAGTCGTTGTCATTTAGCAATTTGTAATCGTTCGCTTTTGTCATAGTTCGGCAGACAGGCTCTCAGTCACAAGCCCGTGGTCGTAATTTTCGAAAGCATCCGCAGACTTTTTTGCTAATTGATATTTTTTGAGCATATACAGCAGTGACGCCGACGCGCTTCAGGCTGTAATTTTGTAATATTAACTCTTGCGAATCGCGATAACAGTTCAACAGGGACAATATCCCTAGTGATTTCTTTGAAAGTTTAGTTGAAGAAAACAAAAGCACAAAGATGATGGCCGTAGCAGCAGCCCAGAAGAACCGTGAGATGTTCGCAATCAAGAAATCATACAGCATTGAGGTAAAAAAATCACACCTAATTACATACAATAACACAATTAAAACACAGTAAAAATCACATAATATTATATCACACGTAAAAAAACAATTTAAGAATATCGCAAAAAATTATGGTCACCCTTTTAAATTACCTTACAAATTATAATACATCTTAATACAACCTTTGATTCAATTCTGCAAGATATAATTTATATTATCGTAATGAAACGTGATTGTAACTGTACATTTAAATATATCAAATATGTTGTTGTCCCTGAAACTAGAGTATTAAACAAAAAAATGCAAACACGTAACAGTTGAAACGGCGGCAATAAAAGTAAAACACATTTTAATTATGACATAAAGCCTGGTTGAGCTAAGTGGCTCACCTGGCCTTGCCCCTGTGGCGCACCGCTCTAATAACGATCTATCAAAACGATCGCATTTCAAATCGTAACTATCGGGAAAAATAGCCGATTGGCTGTAAAAATTGGGTTCATTTGTTATTGAACGTCGAATTACGTGACTTGATTTGAAATCGCATGGTCAGTCGTAATCGAATTTGACCAGTCTATCAATCGAAACCATCGATCCATACTTCATAATGAACAATCGTTAGACACGAAGTATTAAAAACGCGTACGTAACACGTCGCGTTATCTACTTATCTGAATTTCCTTTGTTGAAAGAGGATGCACTTTAAATGTATCCTCAATTATAATCGCTTCTATTTTCCAGTTAACTATCATTTTTCTTACGACCTTGTCGAATAATAAAAATATAAATTTATATTACCGCAGATTGATCGAATTGTATGTAGAATACGCTACATTTGTAACAATCATTGTTTCGTAAGACATGTCATTATTTTTTTTTACATAAATACTTTAATACACAGCATCCCTTGAAGGCTAACTGGTTGCAATTATCCACGTTTATAGCGTTCTTTTACGTTAAGTTTATGGGCAATTTCAGTGCCCGACTAATTATTTGTTGGTAATCGTATAAGAATTTCATAATGCTGGATTAGTAAGAGAACTATCATATAACGTATATCCCAATAAAGATATATTTGAAACACTAACGTTATATTGTACTTTGTATTGTCGAAATGAACTGCACAAAAAACACATTTGAAATAATATTCAAAATGATGGTATTTTGTAATTAATATAATTCATGCAAATGCAAATGATTTATCATGGCCATTTATTGTAAATTCAGTCACGCTATTCATATAATTCAAAGGGATCATTAACTAGTGAAGCAAATGGCAACAAAGTTGTGCTAGTATAATTTTTCGTAAAATCTTATAACAAATGAAATACCTGTTGCTTTCACGAAGAATAATATTTGATACATGTAAAATATATTAAAGTTGTATTAAAGAGCCCATAAAAACAGTTAACTTTATCTCAATTTATTTCAAGATAAAGATAACACTTGGAAAGAAAAAATCGGATACGTTACGTTACGTATCTAATACTTAGCGTAAATAATTAGTTATGTCATTATATAAGTTCATCATATTTATTCAATTGGTGAATTTAAGATTAAGCAATTAATTATTGTAGTTCATTATAAACTATAAAGTTAGTACATTTATAAATTAATTAAACTCAAAATAAACAAAAATCCTTTGGTCCCTTTTTGAACATATCCAGAACGGTTACATTCTATGTTTCCATGTGAAATATCGAAAATTGATAATAGACGGTCACAGTAATAATTGGCCGTTCATTCCTGTTAATCTGATTAGCACGCCCGTGAATTAGAACACTAGTTAGATCGCCAGAACAGAGAATTACGAGAATAGTTCCAATTTAGCGAATAATGACCCGCACGCCATGTAGGCCCGTCAAGGTTGTCTTTGGAACGAGATCAGCTGGAAGGTAACAGGTGGAGTGGCCTAAGTGACATCTCCGGATAATCGTTCTCTCGGACGGATCGCATCAGCTTCTACCCTGCCGTGTGGGTGAACGACTCTGCACGGAGTCCTTGGATATGCCAACTAGCCGACACATAATTAGATTAAAAGTAAAAGTTCAATCAATCGTAAGGTAACTGTCATGGCTACATTATATTGCACGCACACCGTGTTTTTTTAACAATATACAACACGTGCGCATTTTATTACATTATGCACTTGCAAATGATCTGTTAAAGTAATAATAATACTTTACATTTTATATTTATATTAAGGAGTACCGTTTAAGACTCTGATGTACTTGATAAGTTTGGAATATAATATCTTTCAAGAGTGATTGCAACATATAAAAAAACATATTTGCTGCATAGTTATTTCCACTTTCTCCTGCTGTAGTTTATAGCACTAACATATTATCGAAAATTATTTCGTACGATTTTGCGTGTCGATCGGCTAACAGGTTATGCAATGCTCAGTATTCACAGATTATAAATGAATTTCGTTGTCTAAATATATTTCGTACACAATTGTATGACGTCGCAGACTAGCGGCATATATTACTGGTTAATAGACCGGTTATTTCATAAATAAAATTTTAATGTTAATTGAAAAAAAAAATATTTACTTACACAACTAAATAAATTTCTTATTATACTAACAAATTCCGAGTATTTTAGATACCCGGTTAGTAATAAACTATATATTTTATACATTACACTAATTTTTCACAGAAACAGGAAAAAATGCATCAAATTACTTCATTTTTGCAATCGCGTATATAAAAATCTAGATATATTACTTATAAATATCTAGAAAAGCTAACTTTTTATTAATACAATCTATTTTCAATTACAAAAAATAAACAACAAAATGATTAAATGCTTTTGGTATTTGATGAGAGTTACAATAAAATACTAAATTAAAATGTGAAATGAAAATTTAACTCAATCTGTGTCAATGCGTAGAGCCCAGACATAATAATAATGTCTTTAAGTCATTCATTATTATATTAATTTGCCAGAGAACGGTTTCCTTACGGAGTAGAGTAATTTAAGTGTCACCAACCGGACACAAACTAATCTTGAAAACCCGTAAAACGAACGCTGGTTTGCTTGAAGAAAATTAATATGTTGAAATTAGGTTACAAACTATTATTGTCATATAAATTAAATGCAGCTAGATATTATCTTTGTTCATATTAGCGTTGCTAACGACATTGTAATATAAATATGCATTCTCTTAGTAGCCCGATTTGCCCTGTTCACAATTTATTTCCCAAGGGAATAGACTTCCAAGGATAAAGGCTCGCTACATAAATCAATTTTCATCGGCAATACGGTATTATAGAAATTTAATTTAGTGGATTTACAATTCCCAATACAGTTATTTAGTTGCAAAAATCTCTCTGCTTCTATTTGAAATTTAATTTATTTAAAATACTTTTGTATAATTTGAAAAGATAACGGTTTCATTAGGAATTAAATAATAATATGCTGTGTTCTCTCAATAAAAAAAATCAATGTTTACATTTTTAAATATAATTGATGCCGCTGAATTAATAAAGATAAGAATTTATAGATATGCTTGTCATTCATATATAATACTTTAAACAAAAAAACCGAAATAATAATATATAAATAATTTTTTTTTAATCAAACAATAATACGACGACAGATGTTGCTCTGCAAATATTTATTTGATGGCGTAATTTATTATTTAAGACTGTAAAAATAATAATTGCAAAAGGGGGTCTTTCATTTTTATTTATTCGAAAATGAATAAAGTAATATACAGTCGTATTATGAGAGAAGCTTTTGTGAATCATTGCTAACCGAGCGTATAATGGCTACCACTTTGAGCAAAGCACTCCGGAAATCAGACGTCGGAAAGCAAGGAGCAAAAGCGTAGGCCCTCTAAAGCTAAAATGTCCCAAAGCGGACGTGTCTAGATCCATAATGAGCTTCCACTATTGTGTGTTTCATGATCGCAGATGTCTGGAAACTTTTTTATAATTTATAACTCACTCTTGAGCTGAACAGTACGTGGAAGTAAACAATAATAGAGACACTTGCATTACATAGCATCTCAATACATTTCGCAACAAAGATTGTAGTAATTATATTTGTCAGCTAAATGTCGATATAATATTTGCAAAAATATTTATTTCTCTAACGAGTTACTTTAATTGTAGAATTGTAATAATATTTTATCGTATTTCGAAGATTTAATTTATCAATAGTCATTGTATCGTAGAAGTTTGACGATTTTTAAAATACGTTAAATTTACTATTGTCTGATAATACATGAATTCATAGTTCAGTACTGTAAAAATGTCGGAATAATATGAGTAAAATTTTATCGCTGAGTAAATACTTGGAAATTATTGCAGTAGAATAATATTTGAATAGTCTTGCTGAATAATAGATTTATGGAAGCGTTCATAATCACATAAAGAGAGTTTAATCGTTGAGGCGTCGGGACGCTTGTGACGGGTAAACGCTTAAGGCCAGCAGTGGGATGTAAACTTGCCTGGTCCATTTTAGCTCACACGAACATCTTATTGTCACTCGCACAAAGAGCCTTTCCAGCACTTCCAACGGAAATTTGACGAGTTTGTGTTATACAGGCTGAAAATAAATATGAAAATTGGATATTTATTTAGTATGTATTAATTTTTATATTTATTGTTTGTTATAGAATGGATACCCGTCTCGTCGCCGCTCCCTCGTGGACGACGCTCGTTTCGAAACACTGGTTGTTAAACAGACAAAGCAGTGCGTTCTCGAGGAAGCCCGTCAGAGGGCTAACGGTAATTACTTAAACCAATTGTTGAGCTTCCAAAACTTACCTATTTTCTTGATAGATATACGGGAAAGAAAAAATATGTTTTACTTAGCTTTCACAGAACAAAAGTTACTTTCTCAAAAAAGCACATATGCGAAATATTTTATAATTAAAAGAACATGTTTTTGTCGCTTACTTTAGTTATATCATTTAAACGATATGAACTACAATAACAATGAAAATCCATCTTTGGTAAGTTTTTTGAAACTATATTTACTTACCTAGTAAGTAGCTGTTCAATGTTATAGAAAAGAATTTTAAATTGTATTTTGCTGCATGCTCACGTTTTTGTACTGCATGTTTCATTTTTTTATTGTGTAGTTTTTTAGTTTGATTTTTTTTTATTTAATGTAGATTCCAGCTTGGAAATCGATCATGCGCAAGCACAAGAACAAATTGAAAACAAAATTCAATTAGAGAGCCCTACAGTAGAAGAATCCAAACTGCAAGACGAAACCAGCAATGGTGGATTAGGTAATTCAGCATGTTCAAAGCATTTTTTAAAATTCATGTTTTTAAAATTTTTTTTGCACCATTCTTGATTTGAATAAGTGACAGTTCGCCTAGTAAATATTTAATGAATTTAAATCCCTCTTGTCTTTATTTAGCACAAATATTGGCATTATTTCTGTTGGCTTGAATTAAAGTGGTCTCCTCAGACATCATTGATGTAGATATGGTATGGAGTTACCTACATACGAAAGCCATTTATTGAATTAATCTTGAGTTTAAAGTCGAATCGTATTATTTAACAATTATTGAAAATTAAAAATCATTTTTTTAATAATTACTAAAAAACCCAATCGAGCATTCTTAATGAGCTGATAAATACGCAAAGATAATAATTATTAATATTTTGTTTATTCGGATTTTTGTAACATTTTATCATTGTTACAGTTTGCCATAGAAACTGATTTGATAGCGTTACATTTATTATTTTATTTTATTTATCTTACGTTTAGCATGATTTTAAGAGCATGTGTATTTTTTTTTAATAGCCGATGTTCCAGTCAACGGTGAAGTAAGCGACCATCAAAATGGAGAAGGTATGTAATACTACATGATCGTATATTTATTATTTATATTTATTTTTTCAACATTTTTTTATGGTTATAAAAGATAATAGTTTTTCTGCGTCTTACTTCTGCCATTGTGAATAGAGACTTGCAAGTAACAGATTAATACACTCAGCTATTTTAATAAAAATGTACGAAAGCTTTTAAGACTATCCCTCATACATTGTTCATAAGATAATCCAATGACGTGCGAGACTTTTTATTTCTTGGCGATTTATGTCCCCGGCGTGGAAGCCCTGGATTATTATTTTCCCAATGGAAACGAAGTGCCCATAGTGAGAGCACTCAATTCGTGACTTCGCGTTACAAAGAAATAAAATAAATGCCACTCGTGTAATTTTCGTATCCTTTCGTACTGTGGCGGTCGCACTCAGCGAGCATTATTTTCCCGCCTCCGCGCGTCTCAAACTACTGCACCATTTTCAATTTTAAAAGCACCCCACATTCTATTTTAGAATTTCAAATTGCAAATAAGCTATGGATTTTTGTTATCAGATAATTTTACTGTCGACCATAGAGCTTTTTGAAAATAATATATTTGCGTCTCTACTTATTGTAGATGAATCAGTACTTTCATATTTTCGAAAGTAGATTAAAACATCTTTGAAATATGAGTTGTCCATTAAAAAGTTAATTGACGTTCCACAGATTCGGGACTTACAGAAGAGGAAGTGATTCTGCAAAATGCTGCAGGAGAATCTCCCGAAGCCGAGCATGCTACCCAAAATGCTTCCCTGCTGTTGCGCATGCGTGACGGTATGGGTTCTCTTGGGCGCATCCTCAAGACAATCGATAACTACAAGGGCGTCGTCAGTCACCTGGAAACCCGTCCATCCAAGGCCGATGGAATCCAGTTCGACGTTCTTATCTCCACCAACATGTCCCGCGCCAACCTTCTCCTTCTTATCCGCGCCCTCAGACAATCTTCTTCTTTCATCGGAGTCAATCTGCTCAACGAAAACAACACGTCAGTGAAAGATCCTTGGTTCCCAAAACACGCTTCAGACTTAGACAGCTGCAATCATTTGATGACTAAATATGAGCCTGAATTGGACATGAACCATCCCGGATTTGCTGACAAGGAGTACCGTGCCAGAAGGAAGACTATTGCTGAAATCGCTTTTGCATACAAATACGGAGATTCAATCCCCCGCATCGATTACACCGCAATTGAAAACCAAACCTGGGGAAGAGTTTTCAATACCGTCAAGGATTTAATGCCCAAACACGCTTGCGTGGAATACCGCAAGGTGTTCGCATTGCTTCAAGCCGATAACATTTTTACTCCTGATCACATCCCTCAACTCGAAGATGTGAGCAACTTCTTGAGACAGCACACAGGATTCACTCTTCGGCCAGCAGCTGGTTTGTTGACCGCTCGTGACTTCTTAGCTTCTCTCGCCTTCAGAATTTTCCAATCCACGCAGTATGTGAGGCACGCCAACTCACCCTACCACACCCCCGAACCGTAAGTAAAAAACTTAAACATCAATAAACCACCTGTATCAGGCTAAATTAAATAAATGCTATGGTTTGAATTTACTGTAAATTAAGTGCATGCTTTTATAGATATTTTTTAAGTACTTACATTTCACTATCAGATCCCATAGGTTCATTCAAATTATGAAGCCATTAAAAAGACTAGCGAAAGTCAGAGCGCTGTTAGTGTTCAAAGCGAAGAACTCTAAATTGAGTCAACGGCGTGACATAATGGACCGATAATTTCATTAGACTGAAAGCGTAGACCTCATATTCGTCGAGAAATCCCAACTTTGCCCGTCGGTTGGCTATTTTATTAACTTTGTGCCGAGTACCGAAATTAAAAACTTTGTCAATTGATTTACAGAAATTCATAGACTATATTACTAAGTGTTTCAAGGGATTCCAATCAAGTTTTGGTTAGATAGCTTTTAGCTATTTGACTAGTCGAAGCTCGAGTGTGTAATTCAGTTATCACTCGGTTTGAATTGGAATGAATTTCACTATATTTTAGGTTTAATTATAATGATTTTTGTTTATTAAGTCTATCTACATTTTAAAATACTTTGGAAAACAAGTTATTTATTGATCAATTGTTTTTATCCATCAGTGACTGCATTCACGAACTCCTGGGACACATGCCACTTCTTGCTGATCCCGGGTTTGCGCAGTTCTCTCAAGAAATCGGTTTGGCTTCCCTTGGAGCATCTGACGCTGAAATCGAAAAGCTTTCCACCGTAAGTCAATACCAATTTTATCAGTGAAATTGTTACATATTATCATCATCTTCAGCGAATTATATCATGGAATAAGATGACTTGCTTTAATAAATTTGTTAAATATTATTTAAAAATTTGTCATTTCAAATATTGTCTAAAATATAATTAGATCAAATGTCATCATTGGTTCAAATTTGAAAACTATTTGAATTTTCATATTTTATTCATATCGGACAAGTATCAATCCAAGCGAATAAGCCAAAATATTACAAACACTACATACTATTGGGCTGCATATAATGTTCTACAGTGAAATGTAATTTGCGCGATAGTTAATATGGATTCGAAAATATTATACGGTTGTATAAATATTGCGTATATTATTAATTTAAATGCAAATTGCAAGCGATTTTTATATATACAATTTTATTAATATGATAAATGATAAAAGATAATTTAATTTAGTGATATTAACTTGCATTGTAAGATTATGAAAACTGTATAGCAAGCGAATGATTATCGATATTTATTAGTTATGTGCGTTTTTATATCTAGTAATATATTGCGCGATAATTTTGCTGCATATTTACTTTTTAATTTAATATATATTACTAATTAAGTTTAGATCATGTTGACGTTTGTTAGATTACTATGGCGTATCTAATTAACAAATCTTTCCCTTGGCGGCAGTGTACAATATTTAATACATATCGTTTAATTATTTTGCCACTAAAGCCTCGTCCGAACTAACTTTAATTGAAGAAAAAAAAACAATCTCTGATGTTAAATGATTAATTGTTTTTTATTTGTTACACATTTCAATGAAATCTAAAAACGATTTTTAATTGCAACCTTGCTTGATATATTTATATCATTAGTATCATAGCTACAAACGAAAACGTTAAGATAGTATACATTGTAATATTATGAGTCTTACATTCAAATAGCGATTTGCGATTATATTCTTTGTGTACTTGCTGCATTTTAATATGGTAATCATATGATTTCATGAGTTCAAGCTGTAGTTAGTGGTGTACTCATATACTTTTCCTTTATTACAGGTATACTGGTTCACAGTTGAGTTCGGTCTCTGCAAAGAGAACTCTCAAGTTAAGGTATACGGTGCCGCCCTCCTGTCGTCATATGGGGAACTTTTGCATTCCCTCAGTGACAAGCCAGAGCTGAGGCCATTCGACCCAGCCGCGACTTCCGTCCAACCCTACCAGGACCAGGAGTACCAACCCATTTACTATGTGGCCGAGAGCTTCGAGGATGCCAAAGAAAAGTTCAGGTAACTTAACATAACATAACTTAATATTGTATATTTAAGACTATTCGATAACTGAATATGTATAGTTAGATTATAATCAGCACCCAGTTCATCCCAACAACATTGTACACTACTTACTATTTTTAGCCTTCAAACTATTTCATTCAGTAGTCAGTAAAAGTATTTTGATATACTGTCGATAGAGTTGTTCTTGGCATATGGAGATAATTGAGAAACTCTAACAAGCCTTCAAGTTTAATATATTTTTTTTATCAACAGACGCTGGGTATCAACCATGTCCCGTCCTTTCGAGGTGAGGTTCAACCCACACACAGAGCGCGTTGAGGTTCTGGACTCCGTTAGCAGTCTGGAGACACTCGTCTCACAGCTGAATACGGAGCTCATGCATCTGAACAACGCCCTCAACAAGCTCAGATCCAAGACATTCTGTTAAACACCTCCAAGAAGTCGACCGATACCGACAAATCATCCAATATTGTATTATTGTATAATTATTTTATTATTAGCACCATTCCAATCACCCCAGGGGGATCAAGTTTCCTATAGTCGGGACAAAGTTTAGTAACTTTGTTCGATAATTTTAGTTGCACCACCAAAATGCTACTTCACATAGCTGGCTCTTTTAAGAAGAATGCGCCAAAGTGACTGTTGTCGCCGAATCCTTTCAGGAGTCAGCCGATCCCCAAATCGACTGTCGCATCTTATCATTGTATAAAGTTATCATTTATTTTATTGTATAATTTCATTTACTCATTTTTACTAACACTTGAAGTATTTATATGAAAAATCCCTCAAATCGACGACGCTGCGTTCTAGGCTAGCCAATCCTTGCCCGGTGCGGTTGGCCTGTTAGCTTTGCTATTTGCTATCAAATAATTTGTGGTTACATAGTCAGATCGTATTATTTTGAAAGTATTATAAAATGTAGGATACATGCTTGGAACGCAGCCTTTCAGAACAATTGTGCGTGAACGACGACCAATGCTGGTAGACAAGGATCTCAAGGTCGAATGGTTTATTTTTCGCGAGGCGAAGAGGAGATTGTGGATGACACACTGAGGTTGTATTTGCCCTTACAGTTTCTGTGTGAGATTCACAAATCCATTTCGACGGTTGTACTAACCCCGAGAATAAATTTATTGTAGTTTATTTTTGTTCCCATCACGCTGTGTTTATAGAAAATGACTGCAGACACGTGTGACATGTGAATAAAGAGAAATATAAAAAAACTTTATTGTTTTATTATTTTTTATCCCATTATTTCAATATGTTTATTTTACTGTTGGTGTATGTACTCGTACACATCAGAAATATGTCAATATAGAAATTGCTTGCGTTTGCGAAAATACTTTTGCAAAATGGATATCCTGCACTCTAGCACTCACTATACATGCACTAAATATTATCATAATATTGACACTTTCACACACCTACTTGATGAATAAAAGGACAGTTACGATTTCATTGTATCCTTAAATTCTTGCAATAACAGCATTAATTATCACATTTCTGAGTGGTAATCCATATCTATATTATCTCTTTGTATCTTTGAATTGTGCGGCATACTAGCAAAGTGCGATTCTATATTCTTTTCACATTTGATTCATAAATTGTATTTTACTTCACATTAGTAAAAATCATAGTGATTTTTATAATGACTGCTAATAATTTAGTATGGATGTATTATCAGATTCTAGAATATTGGTGGTAGTCCCCAATAATTTAGGAACAGTATTTCAATCACTCAATAATAACTATTCGACATTTAAATGTTACCATTTTGTAATGAATTCGTAAAAATCTAGGAAACTTATAATATTTCAAAAGTTTGATAACTCGCGCGTGATTTGAATGGAAGATTAAATAGTGATGCGTTTATTGCTATACTATTTGCTACAGTTAAATTGCGTACATATTGCAAAGCTAATTACCGATTTAATTTTTTTCTGTTTCATTTTAAAAAATAATTAAAAGTGAACCGCTTTCAAGAATCATTCATATTAAAACTAGCATTCATTTCTTCAAGGTCTTACACGGAAAATTATGTAAGTGGACATTCAAAATATATGCCAGCATTACTTTGGACAAATAATAATATCGTTAAAACTATTCTAAAAAATAAATTAGGCTTGTTTTGCAGATTTAATTATAATTGACTTGAATAACCGGTTATGGCAAAAAAATATGAATTACCATTAGTCAACTTCAATTGACATTAACAATTATTATGTTTTTTTGTTGATAACTTGGGCGCAATTTCAGTTTATCTGCTTAGGTTTTTTTCATTACTATAACAAATACCAATGACTAGTGGTGTTTTATGGGTGTTGATTATTTGTAATCTGTTAACTGTACACTTGGATGACAAAAAGTGAAACCCGGTTCTTAAGAAGCAATCAATGTTCAAAATCTAAAAATTTAAACATTGAAGCTTTCAGTTTTTTTATACAAAAGACGTCTAGCTATACAAGTATTGTATATATGCGTACGTGTTGTATTGTATTGTTATCAAATGTCATTAAGTCCACATATTGACAAAAACGAAATTTTACACACGTTCAAAAGAGTGTGCAAATCTGCAAACCCACAAAAATCTTTTCTTTACATATTTAAATAAAAAATAGTTTCACAATATTTTTCAAACCGATTTAAGTCCAGGCTTATTTTATGAAGTTTACTTTAGTTCAAATCAAAAAAAAAAAAATAATGCTGCATCAACGTATGGCTTCAGTTTTTTTTTTGTATGCATCATGGTTACTAGATGATCTCATTTAAGAAAATCTCAAGTCTTGCATTTTTCTTAGTTTGACGTTCAGTGGACGCTGTTTGATCAGTCAACACATTTGTAAAAAAACTTCGCAGCTTGATTGACGAGTATAAAGATTTCCACAATGTGAAAAAATATCTTAAAAGAATGATTTCTTGAGAACTGGCAGAAAACCAATCGCTTAGTATATTAGGCGTTCATTCAGGCATTTTAGATTTGTTTTCATGCAACTCAATTGTCTTGTGACTTAGTTACTTTTGGCGGCGACCTATTCACAAGCATGCACATTTACCAATTTGTCGGTCACCAATATTTCTGTTTGTTTATAAAACATCTTATATTTTGATTTAGATCTGATCAGTGAATTAAGAATGGATTTAAAAAATAATATTACATAAAAAATACTACTTTATGCACAATAATAATAATCGAGAAAACAACATTGTTAAATAAATATTGGTATTCATGTATTTTTTTACTATGGCTGCTCCAAATGTTGAGTATATGGAATATATATCCGCAATGTCTTGTCATATTATTTTTCACAAGAGTTTGTTGTTAAAAAAATGTTCGACTGAATGTGTATCCAGTTCTGCATTTTCGTGGATTGATGTAGGAATCGAGCCCGCATTCTTCAGATGCGAGGCGCGCACGCTAACTTATACACTACCAGGAAGGCAATACTCGAATACAATAATTTTTTTTTTTATTGGAAATTATGATTTCTGTGATTGTATCAAAAAGTATTATACAATTATTAATTTGAGTCGATTATTTGCTGGACTAAAATTGATTGGACGGGTTAGTTTAATACATAGTACTGACACGTATAAAATAAGCAATTAATTTCCGTACGTGAGATATTGAAAATGACTTCTTCAATAAACATCTTTTGATGACATCGGTGTGTGCATATTTATCATGGTTCTAAAAACAAGGAAACGGAAAAATCTTTCATAAGAGAAAAAAAATATAGATCATTTTCATCGGTTAAACATATGTATGACCGTTGCACTTAGGTAATATCACCAAGGCTGTGTATTGGTGGACTAATTCGGATAACGGACCTTGGATGAAACCCGAGAGGCCGATATTGCCGAGCATGCCGGTGGTGATTGTTAATTATCGACTAGCGGTAACGAATTTAAATCATAGCTTAAATAGCTAATCAAAATTAAATCTAATGAAAGTTTTAAGTACACGTTCGAAGCGAATCAACGCATTCACAGTGTGATTTAACATATTTGATGAAAATTGGTTGACATATATAATTATGTATGAAATAATTATGCGTGTCTATAATGTGAAAAATGTATGACTGTATGAATACTAAGGTACCTATGCTATTTGTGGATGTTTTGATTCATTCGGAAATACAAAACATTCGTAATGGGTTTTTAATTACAGTCAATAAGATATTTACTTGTTTTTCTATCGATATTATAATTAATGATTCCAATAAGACCGCTTAGTGTTCAATTAAAAGTAGTGATTATTTAATGACTTATCATGATATTTTAATTATATGTCTTGATTTGTTTCCGTTATGACTACAATTAAGTGCAGGAAATCAATTTTCATTTCAGTGCTGGTTGTATGATTCCAGAAAATAAATGCTTTGAAATATTTTATGCCTTTCATTTCCACTGCTACCAAGTAAGTGTACACATGATAATATTATTGTTTGATTATTATTTAGTAGTATGGGGTATCAGATGCAACAGGAAGTTATTCAGACAAACTTTCAAAGTTAATGAAATTATCTTATTTATTATTTGACAGATACGACTTTTGTAGCTCTTCTTGAGTTTGTATATATGTATTATATGTGTGTATATTCAATAAAACAATAATATTCGATAAATAA
>JAGVSQ010002409.1:0-24779 GCA_022683975.1 Rhyacophila evoluta | reverse complement strand
ATAGAAAAGGGCCATGTCGGCCAAGTTTAATAGTATTTTAATAGAGCGTGTGGCCAACAGACAGAATGAAACTCTGAAGTTAGGTATGCCGTGCCGGCCACCGGTGACCGATACGGCCCCATTGGAATACCTTGCTGTCGGCCACCGGTGACCGACATGGCGATCAACGTGTTAAGAAAAAATGATTGTGCAATACAGAAATAGTTGTTAATAAAACTGTCAAATGGAAGCAATTATTATGTAGTCAATACAGAGCAGTCAATAACAATGTAACCAGTCCATGAAGAAAGAACCCATCAAAATATTGATTTCAATATATCATTCTTCAATGATATTCTATGAGGCTTCACAATGTGGTCTATGGCAAAGCATGATTATATGCTCTTAGATTTGTTAGTGTATTAAGTGTTCATATCGGCTCAATTGTAATCTGTCAATGTATTACCAGAAATTGTATAAAATTTTGTTCATCGTCTAATATGAATATATTCATGATTATCGCTGATGGAAAATGATTTCAAACTCAAACTATTTGAAATAAGCCGAATATAACTTCTATGAGTTTATATAGAAGATTTATATTTTTGTCAGAGTTTAAATCGTTTTGATTACCACAATACCAGGTATAATTATGACGTCGAGTATATGTTGTCGAGAATCTACTGAAAATCAATTGCTTGAAACCTAAATTATCTGTTTTCTCAAGCATATTATGACTAAAATATTGTAGTCAGTTTGAGAAGGAATTGATAATTTTTATGCTGTGTTTCCAGTATTCTTAAAGAATATTCTCACCGTAAAGGTTTTAAAAAATGAACTCTGTGCTGAAGAAAAACATTGCCAAATTACATTTAAAAATAAAAAAAATTGACAATTAAAATTTCAATTCGAGATATAGATTAGGGATATGTTCACTGATTATAAATTATATTACGTTTTATTTTGTCTTATCGATTTTATCTATATTCTAAAATAAAACTGACTGAAAAATATATATTATCAGCATATACGTAAGAGATAGTTTGGATAATATATATCTGTACTTGAGAAGCATACGAATGCAAGTCACAAATTTAACAAAATAAATTAATGATGGCAACTTGTAGTAAAGTCTTGTTTATAAGTGAAAGTCATATAAAAATATATCAAAGAATTATTGATGTAACAACCATAATGTGTTAGAAGCATTTAGAACTCAGGAAAGTGTAAGGAGTATAAATTTTGCTTTTTTTGTTACTTGTTTCCGATTCACAATTTCTATTGCGTATTTTTTGTATCGATCTGCAAAAATATTTATGAAAGTTAGGTAAAGAACTCTTAAAAAAATAAAACAACATTTTTTGGTTGTCCTGGACATTTCACTTTATGCAGTTGCATCCGTCTACTTCTCAGCTACAGCTATTAAATTTTATCATGAATTTCGTAGTAGATACTAACTTTAACATACATTATTAGGCACCGTTTATTAACAATCGGCTTTTTTAAGTTTTACGATATACAGTTGTATTCGGTTCATGTTCCAAAATTTTTTGCTGCAATTGCTTAAATTATAATTAATAATGAAATCAAAAAAATTGTCACAACTTCCCATTTTTGATTCAATATAGGTAATTTATCAATATCATTGGGTTAAAAACCGATCTGAACTGTAGGAATTTGAAAAATTTGGAATAGAATAAATTTTAATTTGTAAGTCTAATCATACCACTAGAGCTCGGACCTTGAACCTTGACTTCTGCAAGCAAACTTCTCCAGTACTTTCTACTTTGCTCATTATTGTGCTAATTGCCAACAGCATAAACTCACAGATCTCCGTTGTGTATTCCCTTTGGCTTAAGATGATACTGAATCTCAATAAATTCGATAATGTCTGCCTCAATGTGTATATTTATAAGTTCTTTAATACTGCTGTACGTCCTGCCAAACATTTCATAAGGCAGCTATATTCATTCAATGTAAAAAATCATATATTTACTATCCAATAGCTGCATTAACAAACTCATTACCCAGTTACAAATGTTAAAAATATGAACTCTCTAATTATTTGTGTGAATATATCCGATTTTAAATCCCATTATAAATATATAACCATTCAGAATCTATTTTGGAGGGTATAATATTAACAGATTATTTTCAGGACTGGTTGTTGATTTACTCGACCCATTAAACCATGTCCTACATTAAAAAAAAATGGAGCTTTGGCATTCGTACCTGCTATTTTCATCACAGGCCGATTAATTCACAAGCAGGTATGTTCGTCTGCCGAATCTTGTCGGGTGATATTATTTGATGGTTAATACAATATTTGGATTTTAATTTCTTTACTATAATTAATAAGTAAAATTATTAGACTGCTGCGAATATATATTATTATCAACTGTAACATTCATTACATTTTCAAATGATATAATTCTGCTCTGATAACGAGCATTGTGCAGTCTACAATGTAGGTTTAAAAAAAAAATGCAACGGTTGATTTTAAATCTCATGGTCACCCGAATGAAATTAAAATATTAAAATTTCTAAATAATTATTTCAGTTCGTAGTGTTTAAGTTACATATGGTTTATGGAAATAGTGTGATATCATATTTGATAAATTGTATACATTTTTAAATTCTGTTATTGAAATAAGTAAACATTGTAACCATTTTCTTTCTTTGTAGTTGAAATACTTGATTGAGTTTTACTAATCTTATAGTGCAATATTATTATGTACTTATCTATTATTAATTTTGTGTTAAATTATATTATGTATCAACATTTCAACAGATCTGAAAAATAAAAACGCGACGTTTTCATTATAATAGCCACTAACTTAATATTTTAATTTTAGATTCATTAGCTTCAAAGCTTGTTTTATTGTATTTTCGATCTGGCGAAAGTCAGATGGTCTAATATGAAGGCGTCAACAATAATAGCTCACTTAAGCTGTGTATTTTCAATGCAGTCCTTGGCTTTATGAAATGGTGGATTTCGACTCAGTTTGATAAACATTTCTACAAAATGTTCGTGTGCATTGCGCATGACTAACACAAAACAACCAACAACTAACTATTTTATCAAATTGACGTCACGTATGAGTTTTACAATGTTACTAAAATTTAAAGCTGCTGTTCACGTTGCGAAAGACGAAATATTATTAAACACTTGTTTTCTACGGAAGTGATATAGATCCTTTATTCCTTGTAAAACCCAAGGAAGTGTAGATGTGTGTAAAAGAAAAAGGCTAATGTATAAATATTTTAATTGTTTAATTTAAAAATAAAAACAACCTTTTCGATATTTGATGCACTTTTATTTTAATATAAGACCAGTTTAACCCGCAGTGAGAAATTTTCAACTAGTGGATAAAACCTATTCATTAAAACTAAATTTAATAATTACCCAAAAAGTTGTTTTTATTTTAAAATTCATTAATTAATAGTAACTTTATGTGATTAATTGACAGGGAAAAGAATAAAGGTGATAAGTGAATATTTTGACACTTGTAACATTGTTCCAGTGGACACTTGAAATCAAGTCATTTGCAAAATAAATATTTCACTTGTGATATAAAAAAAAAAATATTGGCATTATATAGATATTAAAACACGTTTTTTAAGCACATTAGATGTTAAACCATGGTTAAGATACCGAATCGGTAAATCGTTAATTATAATTATCTGTATGCGCGTTTTAAAATTGGTCAACAATAGCAGATTTAATAAAATATGGCGATCTGTCAATACAAAACGGATGATTAGGATTGAGGCAGTCACATGTGAGCATAGCATGTAACATAAGCCTATCGATGAAACCAACACTACCCAACTGTTGACACGAACTAACTTATGTGTGGCTGGCCTCAATCCTAATCAGCGTCTTGGATTGACAGTAGCTGTATGGGTATTGTAGTCAAGTAAGGTAGATTGATACCTAAAAAAACCTTCTAATTATTTTTTTACTCAACGGGCAATCGAGTGAGACTACCAGATCAAAAGCTAAAAACTTAACTAATGGTTACACTTTGAAGCTAATGTGATTCAAACTCATCTAGAATGGAAACTGTCTCTTTGGGTGTATTTACCTGTGCAACATTCAGAAAACTTTCTCCTACATGATTTAACCCATTTTTATAACAATATTTTGTTTATTCACTGACAATTTATTGTAATGAACTAATTATTTTATTTAATGGTATTATGTATTCAAAAGTCGGTTGTGGCTTAGGAATCAATAGTGTGCCTTTTTATAATCCTTTTTGCATATTATAATTATAATTAATGCTATATTGTATAAGCGCTAGTCTATTTTAAAATTAATTATGTAAGTATGTATTTCTAAATAAAATACCATTGGATTATGATACTAATGCTGCTGTTTTTATTATTTTATCCCTATCTTCCATTTTGATACGGAGCATATGGCCACCTTACAGTCTTGCTTGAAAACTACAACAACAACTGAATGGCTCAGACACTAATTTGAAATAGCTGAAGCGGTTGACAACTTTGAAAGGAACATTCTGAGCAGAATATTAAGAACCATGAATGTCAACCAAATTTACCTGCAGGCTAGTTTTGGCGAATTCGCAAAATTCACTAAATGTTTGCAAAAATTAACATATTTTCTAAAATACTTGAAATATTCCTTTTAAATTAACAAATAGTACTCAAAATAACATGAGAAATCAATTTATCAACATGTCAATATTGTATTATTGTCACAACTTATATAATTATCACTTAAAAAAATATCCCAAATTTTTAATGTTTAAAAAAATATAACAGAAATGTCATCGGCTTAATAAACAAATTTAGGATTTATGAAAGTATTTAAATTAATATCTCATCTGAGCTGAAAAAAAAGTAAACTAAGCCAAAGAAGGCTATTTTGGTCGAAAACATGATAGTCTAGGTTAGGTAATCATAATATAAGTGAGAATTGATATGATGAGTGATTTACTAAATATGGAGCAAGAAAGATATCTGATTTTATACAAATATAGTAATAGCCTTTGTCCACAGATGGCAGTCAAAATATTTAAATTATGAGACACGGAACGTTACGTGTCCCACAGACAACCGTACACCATCACAGAATATTCCGGATCCCGCAAGCTAAGTTCTAATATATCTTTGAACTTTCTCAGAATCGAAAAAATAATAAATCACTGAAATTCGGTTTATTTTTTTATTTATTAAAAAATCTTGTTATCTCAGACTGTCTAATATTATGTAAATTAGAGTAGTACGATAAACTCATTCCATTTTGCTAACAATTTTCTAAAAGATTTGATGAAATTACAATTCATAGCAATTCTTTAATACAATTAAAAAAAAACAAATAGTGCACTATGTAATTGTATGCATTATTCTGTATTTTAAAAGCTCCCATGTTGAAAACAATATTAATTAAATATCGAAAAGATTATACATTCTGATGTTTAAATGAAGCCTTCTAATTCATCATATATTTCCCCCAGAAATAGTTAACTTATGCTGGTAAACTTGACCTAATCGTAAACTACACAATAAAGATAGAACATTTAATATTTCTGGCGATATTTAGTAACTTTCGACAATAATAATAATCGACAAACATATTGTGATGTATTTACAACGATTAAAGAAAAGTAGACGATACATAAAATTCTTGATTTCATTTATGAATGTAATACAACAAAGTTGTATTAAGTACACGGATAATGACTATTCAAATTAGATTGAAACCAATTTCCTTTAATCGTTGCGTGTTTACATTAATGTTACACATACAATATTATTACAAGTTAATACTAGTTCCTTTACTCTTAAAAAAGTATATATCAATCATGAGTTGGCTGTTGAGCCATTAGTAACAAATAACGAAAAACGTATCCAGTAAAAATAAAAATAGCAACAATTATACAAAAATAATCACATTAATATTAGAAAATGGCACAAAATGATAGCTTAATAATAAGCATTTTCTCAATTACATAAGATTTCGGTCGATTGGGTGTATTGAGAAACGGGAAAAAATCACGAATATAACTCGAATTTGTTTTATTTTTTTGGAACAATAATGAGAGATGACATTCAGTAACTCATTATGTATATAGTGTTAGCATTATCTCCTTAATACACAGATGACAAGTTATGTTTAGTTTAACAAGAAGATCTACCAATTCATATAGTATTGATTTTATGAAAAATCTTTTCTAAGCGTTATTATCAAATAAATTAGGTATAAAAAATATTTGGAAAAATAAATGCGTTTTTCAGTAAAAATTCCAAACATTAAACTAAGCATCACAAAATTACTAAATCTAGGAAAGACTACCGCTTGATGGGAGATAATTGTTTTTAGCCCATTGTATCCCAATGAACTGAAATCTATTGTATTACAAGATATTGTATATTTAAATATTACTTAATACACAAATTATTATTAAACTTAAAATATAAATAGCTTTACCATTTGGTTGCCGACTTTTTTAGAGTATGCCGAAATGTGTATCACAATGACATAAAGCATACACCTCCTGAAAAGTTAACTGTCCAAATGCTAGGTGCAATACCGTACAGGGCACACATAATATTCCTCAATACTTTCTTCAATGACAACATTGAATTATTCAAATCTGCTAATTCTTTTCATATCATATTTCACAACCAAAGGGTTAAGACAACTAACTACTAAATAATCAGTGACTGTGTTCATAGCGATAACACCCAAATACAGTAAAAATTGTTTAACGTGAAACAGGAGACAATTTCTACATTAATTTTTCTCTAAGTAAACAAAACTGGCAAACAATTCTCGTGAAAAAAAGATATCTTCACATTACGGAGATTCATATACTCCACTTTCGGAGTCGATATCTTCACGTTGTGTGGATCCATATGCTCCACTTTGTGAGCGAATATGGTGTAAGAAGAAAAGAAAAAGAAATATTTTAGTTGTTGATATTAATAAACATGATTCGTTTTCGGCAAAAGATTGTGAGCATAAAACTATATGAGGCTTACGATGTTTTGCTTCATTGATTTTTCGACGAATTTTAAAACATAAATCATGTGGTAAAATGAAAAATGCATAAATGAAGACTTCAGCTGCATTCCTTACAACTTTTTTTTGGCAGTCCATACAGATATCTATTTTGAACTGATTTGATGAAAAAAAACGAAAATTGCCAAATTGCCGATTACGATCTTTTGCCGAAAATAGCTTCTGAAGTGTGAAACCTTTCCATTCTGTTTGCCATTCATATTTAAAAAAATAATCACGAGGCAATTTGTTGAGATTGACTTCTTATCTCAACAACCGATTTTTCACGTTAAACCATTTTCATTGTACTGAGTTTGACTAGCAATTAAATTATGTGAATATATGTTTCAAATTATGCAAATCAGTACATTCCAATATTGCATATCGCAAATACGAAATTATTATACATGATTATAAATAACAAATTGTAAATGCACTCTCAATGGGCGTCTAGTATTCTTAGATAGGAATTTTCTTGTGCATTGGCTAGTTACATCTATGTAATGTGCATTAATTATGTATTATTTGGCAGTCTGTAAAATTTAATATTTCCCAAAAAGAAACGTTAATACAACGATAATAATATGGCAATGTCATTGTTATTACTGCAACAACTTAATTATTATACATATTAGGCTTTTAGCCTCGTCAAAAGAAGGAACATGGCGACAGCCCCGCAGAACTTCAATGAAATCACAATTAATATCAGTAGAATAAATAATTAAATTCATATTTTATAAGTTGGCAAAGTTTATATTCACTCAAAATATTGCTTGATATTTTTTTTATCTTTTAAAATAGGCACCATTTATGTACAATATTAATGTCACAAAAAAAAATCAGAAAACCCTTACACACTATTTTCGTATTTAAAATTTTTACTGTATTTACTTGATAAATCATCTTCAAATTTTTTTATTATTAATAAAAATTTGTCGAAAGCTATTTCAGATATCCTGATGATCTCTCAGTATATTAGATACTTGTCAGTAAAATAATCTTTATCATCTCAAACATCTTAGCAATGTTTAAATATTGTCAACATAGCTTCATTCTCTCTTAAACGGAGCCGGTATAGTAAAACCTCAATATAACCGACAAAATATCCGTAAAGAAGTAGAAGATATTGGAAAATTTCATAAAAAAAAAAACTATGTCACCTCCTTACAGTGAAGCGCATATGCTCCTCTTTGGCACAAAAATGGTGAATATACCTTTTTATAGTTTATTCAAAATTTTACATTAAAATAACAACTTGGGTCATAAAATTCCTTGGGGCTGTCAATAAGTCAAAGATAAATGAATATACATTATTATAAAAAGATGGATACATAGTTTTAATCACCAAATTGGAAGTAAACGTATTCGAAATCAGTCGAAAAACAGCCAAAATACAAGCTTCAAGTCTTACGATTAATTCATACAATAATACTGATATAGTTTACGAAATTTTATTTTAGATTTGACCGATAATATGTAACGGTAGTAGAGGAATACATGAGGCAAAGTATAATATTTCAGAACATAATTAATTGAACACGAAAAATCCAAATTTGATACTTATGTAACTGAAAATTTACAATATTTGAGAATTGCATCACTGAATACAAAAAAACAAGTTATATTTTTTTCAATTGTTCAATTACAGAGACTCTCGCTTATTTTTAGATTGGGTAAAAATCCAAACATATCGACTGTAGAAAGGAAAAAAGACGTAACCCTGTTTTTTTCAAAAATAGCTTTTTTTCTATAATCATAATGTATACAACTTAATACACATTCTATCAAAAGGATATAACTAGCAAATACCGAATTAGTATCCAAATTTAGCTTGAGTTCAAAAAAGGATGACTTGTGAAATTTGCGACCAGGAAAAAATACTTCTACCACATCAAATAAATATATTGATTTTTCTTAAATAACTTAATATGCAATTGGGTAAATAAAACACCACTTTTAGTCTTTCTGCACTTCAAGGGTGTGTCTATTTATAATAACATTTTAACTTAAATCATTAAATAGGCATTTTCTGTAACTCTGGTAAAATTTATTCAGTGTGAGCTACCCTTTTTTTTTCTACAGTCGATATGAAATCAATTTAAAGAATACAAAAATAAAGAGGATCATTTTTTTTATATTAAGCACTTTTTTGTTATGAAAATAAGCCTCTGAAGTGAAGATGCTAAAATAAACATAGCTCAATTACATGCAACAAAGGAAGATAGTCTCAACCTGATCTGAAGCAGCCGCGTTATGTGACACTGGATGGGCACTTAATAACAGATGCAATTACTACTGATGACTAGGGAACATACAATAAGACTTTAAAAAGCTCTGTACTCTCCACTTGGAAAGTAGACATGTATTATGCAGTTGTAAAAATTATTGTTTGGATAGATCACCATTGTTTGCTGATAAAGATGGTCAAAAACGTTTCAATATTTTATCACAAATTTATAAAAATTATAGTTAAACGAGAGTCTACTGTTCTAGCGAGTGATTACTAAGTATATACAATATCTGGCATTGTCAACTACTAAATTTATATTATATATAACAATTAGGAATAATTTAGCCACGAACGTTTTAATTAAAAATAATAGTCATCTGTTCCGCAATATTTTTTTTCTACCAAAGATTGTTAAACAGTGGGGAATAAAAAAAAAGATGCGATTAAAGATTTAGGTAACAAATACGGCGAGTATGGACCACAGACCAGATAAAAATGATTAAGTGTATTAGATCATTACAGAAAAGCGACATTTTGGTCGGTCATTAAGGGTAAGTTTTACAACATATTGTATTAATATAATTTGAAATATAAATTTCTTCAGTCTTTCTTTTGAATAAATAAGTAGTAAATAATCATAATATTAATTATACCATAACAGCTAAACACTACAGGAAGTCGCACTACACATTTTTATTATTTTATTTTAACATGATTTTTAATCCACGAACAGTTTTCTTTATACTTATGATATACTATTATTTTTAACGTTTTTTTAATAATCCTCATCATGAATGATTAATTAATTTATCTCCTCATTTCAAATGTAGTCAACGATAATTTTGAAAAAATTTAATTCGTTTATAAATCTCTTCTTTCTCACAGCCAATGTCTCTTGAACACTTTGAAGTCCTAAACATATTATTCTTCAACCCCCCAGACTATCTCGGGTTGATGACAGAAAAATCGTCGCAGCCGTTAATCATTTACATTTTATCAGAGTGTAAAGTTAAGTGATACAAAATGAGTTATACAATGTCATTGAGCAAACAAAGAGCAGTAGTTTGAGGCGCATTGTGTATTCAAGAAGTGAATCGTTTGATAAAACATGGAGTCTAATATGATTGAATAATGATTTCACATTACTGACAGCTCGTGGCAGTTGGATGAAACTGATTCCACATTAAATTTGAATCATCACAAGGGGGCAAAAAAACATGTCAAAAGATATCAAAATTACTTTTTTAAATGTTCAAAAACAAATAAATTTTTATAATTCTCCATATCTGCAATAAATGTATTTTGAAAACGACTTTTTTAAATTTTTTCTGTGCTGAATACTATGGTACATACATTTCATTTGGATAATTTCATTTACACAAAAAATATTATATGCTTATAAATGAATTTTTGTCAGTGACAAACGAAAGATGTGTTTCTGCATAATTTCTCTGTCACATAGATAGCAAGGGGTTAATGAATAATATCACTTGATTACGTTTGATAGCGTATACAAAGATACACAATAAAAAAATCACAATATCGTTCATAATAAATCCGTCACCATTTTAAAGCGCAGAACTGACTTCATCCTGCTCTATCGATGGAGAATCATTTTCAACCACATTTTCACAGCAATTTTCAACTTTAATGTCTATTTTATCTGCACATTTCTCCTGCTTATTAATATCACAAACATCTTCGTTCTGTTTACATTCTTGCTTTCTATCGCCACTGTCTCTTTCTCTTTTATTTCCGTCTTTGTCGTTGCCACTTTTGTCTCGTTTTTTACTGCGTTTTCTCCTTTTAGAGTCTCGAGTCTTAGGTGAACGCTCCAGTAAAAAGAGAGCTTCATGAAAATCATCGGAACTTAGATTAGATTCTTGCACATGTAAAACAGAGCTAAGTGCTCCATCCGTAGACGATTTGGGAAAATGAAACATTTCCCGATCACGTTCCGGCTCATTGGCACTCTTCGATTTCAATTTGGCATTGACTTGATTCTCATCGGCAAATTCTTGTGCGCTCGCCAGTGGTCTGGCAGACCAAGACTTTTGAATAGTTGCTCCACTACTGTTTATAACATTAATGCCTGTAGGGGAGTTCGGTAAAGACATTTCAAACGCTATTTGGTCATTAATCACTGTTTGTGGATATATATTCTCATAGAGTGCTTCTTCTGTGTGTTTTGGTGAACTGCATTTATAATCTTGACTGCAACTAGCTTTCGTACAATCCTGCTGTACTCCAATAGACGCTACATTACTTATCATTATGCCTCCACTGTGGCATCCAGTGTAAACAGTTCCCCTTAATGAGCATCTACTGGAGCTATTCGATGTCTCCATTCGCATCCCGCCATCCCCGCAATCCATCATCAGGCCCGGATCATCATCATCAAGAAATACATCATCGCTAAAATGTGACGGCGGTAAAACAGTTATATCCAACATGCCAAGATTCAATGTTCCATCATCCACAAAGGCAGACATGACCGGCCCAGTCGGGGTCGCAGACCTTAAAAGCGATGGCGTATATATTTCTTGAGATCCTGTAGTTGTTTCTCCGACTATATTTCTTTCACTGCACGGAGAAAGAGACGGAGAAGTGACTCTGACAACCACGGGACTTGAAGGCAATTCAAACGTTTCTGTAGCAACTACATCTAATTCTCTCCAAGATGTCTTTTGCCTCACTTTTGGAGATCTTTGTTGCTGCTCAGAAGTGGTGTTACTGATTCTAAAAGAGTCATTTCTTGCGAAATATTGTGCGACATTTGAATCAGACCCCACTGCATGTATGACTGTTGAAGTGGTCATTTTAGGTGATGTTGTCTCTCTACAAATTGACACGCCAGAAATATAAAGTGTGGGTGATTTCGGAATACCTGTCTCTGACTCACATTCATTACTACTGTCAGTCTCCAATCCGCGTCTTATTTTATGAGGAGTTGGAGTCTCTTCTGTTACCGTAGTTGTATTTTTATCTACATCGCAGATTCTTATACTCAATGCTCTACCTCTGGTTTCACCAATCTTTAACTTTTTCGAAGGACTTTCTTTCTGATTATTGCTTTCCTGTTTAATACTAATACTATCCGGAATAATAAACATAGATTTTTCACCAATATGTTTCTCTGAGCTCGACGCCTTTACAGGAGGCGGGTGTTGCCCTCTCTCAGACCTTGGTATGTGATCAGAATGCCTTCGAAAATTGTCACCAATTATTTCATTTTGATTCAAAGAATGCTTTGATAAGGAATCTCCGAGCATTCCAATATGTTTATTGATCGCTAGTCTTGTTAAATACGTGTTGACTTTTAAATGACTCGAATTTAAGTCAGGTAAATGAATAGTTTTATCATTATTAAAATTAAATACGGATGCATCAGAGTTAATCTTTCCTCGGCAGTCCACACTGACGGTGGCCGGAGGTTCAGCGTCAGGCACAATCAAAGCAATCTTTCCTTGCCGGTTATCTTTTCCTTTTGGTGGTGATTGTCCAAGGATATTACTATTACTAGTGACAACACATTTCCTCTCGCAGCAGAACTGCCCCCACGGAGGGGTCATCGGAAAAGAAGGCGGCATTCTTCTTTCTTTAGAAGATTTACTAACATTTGATGGCACTGTAGACGTTTGATTACCTGTAATATTAACAGCTTTTACATGTTGTTCTGAAGAAGAAGAATTATTTTTCGCAGAATTATTATTTATCGTAATATCACTTGTTTTTCGATTGTGTGGCGAATTATCACATGTCTGTTGTGTACTCCTTGTAATGGTGATCTCATGGTTTCTTTTATCATCAGATGGGAATTGCGTTTGTGATTTTTGTGAATATTGTTGCTGCTGATGTATAGGGGAAGGATCCGATTTTTCTCCATTTTCGTGAGGAGGTTGCTCTGGAAATTCATAAAAAAGTTTTGATTAATATATTTCTGAGTGGAGACGTCAGTAATTAAGTACAATAATGAACAATCGACTCCATTAATACCGTTGGCTCATAACGTTTTTTGGAATTTAGATTAAAACTCAAAACCACGAACATTATTAACGAACTAACTTTTGTTAATTTAAATCATACATTTTTCAAATTAAAAACTTACCTGACTCTGATCCGATAAATGAATCCTCCATCATCTTATTATATCTGAAATTAAAACAGCATGCAATTAATCATAAAATGGCCAAAGTGATTAATAAGCTTCTTACATAGTACATACATTGAGAATCATTTTAGTATCAATAGGATAGTGAGAAAATCTGTGACATCAGATAAAAAATTGCCTAAATAAAATGATAATATATCAAAATAGCAGTTCTTTTTCTTCTTCTTTATCTATCACTCATACAATATATTAATCAATAAACTAACGTGTTAGTGTCTTCAGTGCTGGTACTTCTGACAGAGATATCTCCCATGCTCCAGGAGCGCCGCATTTTACTGCCACCGCTCTGGCGAAGTAACGGAGGTCGCTGGCCTGCCGCTCCAGATCGTAAAAGAGGAGGCCTGATTTGGCTTGAGCCTGAAGAATTATAATAAAAACAAAAGATGAGTAATTTCCATATACATGAGTTATAAAGACAATTTATAAAATGAAATAATAAGTAGTTAATATAAACTCTTTCAATATGATATTGATATATTGAACATTCTGTATGCAATATGTTGAAAGAAAAAATCTCTAGAACAATATGGTATACCATCTCGGCAGTAAGTGAAGAAGCCTGATGTAGCATAGCTGCTTCCAGCTATCATCTGATCTTCTCTTCCCTGACTGGAACCTGAGCCGTCTTCATACCCTCCCATCTGGAAAAAAGTTTAAGAAAAGTTAGAAGAGTTAAAATAAATTTAACATGTGGGATAAAAACGGAGCCAATAGAATATAAATATATACAAAAGAAATAGAGCACCCGAGCAATATATGTGACATAAATAATAAACAATTATTTAAAATAATTATTTATTTTGCATTTACCTGGCGTGAAAGCAAATCTTTGCTAGCCTTGTCCTGGCGGGGTGTGAGTAAATCCAGCCCAAGAGCCAAGTTGGGCAAATCTAGAGGAGCTCCTCCAAGTGCCTTCAGGAAGTAACCCACTGTTATATCTGCAGCCCTTGACCATCTCTCTTCCTGCATTTAAAATGTATAGGTATAGTGAGAATTAATTACATGATTTAATTTTATTGATTGTATTTTACTTTGAAGTGATGATATAATAGTATATACACTCTTATAAACAGTATCTTAGGTCTATCAAGTTCATGAATCAATAAAATCATAGCTAACTTGTCTCATCAAACGAGTGTTCCTTGTAAACTCAGAGTCTGTGTCTTTCCCTGCATCGGCATTATTTCGCTGACCTCTATCTGCGGCATTGGATCCACCAGCTTCAGAATCGAAGTTACCGCTATAGTCAGGCATAGCCATCTTGGAATCAGATGTGGCCCTCAAGCGGGATATCATTGGTTCTTGGAGTGACAGCTGGATAGCCAGTTTTAATTGGTCGTCTGATAAACTTACTTTGTCCTCTGTGGAAAAAAAACTCAATCAACTATTGAGATTACAGTAAGGATAGCTATTAATAAACTCAAACTATAATAGTGTGTCATGTATGATTCTCAATTACAAAATATATAAATGTAATTTAACATTTCAAATGGGCAAGAATAAAATGATTTAAAAAAATTATTACCATAATCAGATGGGGCACCGATAGATACAGAAATGTTAAGACAGGCTGGGCGTTGACGACTGTGACTGAGAGTACCCTCTGTGAAAAAAAATTACACTATCGATAACAAGTATTGTAAATGTTTATTCACAAGATCGCAATCGTTGTCAAATACACTAAATTGTAATTTAAAAAATTCAATTTCGTCAAGAGTCATTGTTTATTTAAGCTGTTATGCCATTGTACAATACAAGTTTGGCTACTATAAAATGAAACTTAATTTATATTAATGATTTTTATATTAACGTCTTCAGACAGAGCGTATGGACACCACGTGATGTTTACAAGAATCACTATTACCAGTCAATCATCTTGGACCTTTCCAAAACATGCCACCATCGCAAAACTCAGCCGAAAAGTATTTAGTGAAGTTTTAAAAAGGAATTCAGCAGTCACAGATATCTCAAGTCTTTTCTTTCAGTTAAGCGATAACCATAAAATATGTTTCACAAACCTTGTGAATAAGACGTATCTGGATCAGCTCCTCTTCTCGCTTGCTCTTCCAGCATCTGAAGCCGAGACATCTCCAGCGCGATGATCAGGTCCATGTTGTATTCCGATACGTTTATTCGATACACTGTTCATATGAAATTAAACATTAAAAATAAATTCTAAATAGATAATATAATATAAGAGATATCAAGTATAATGGATTTAGATGTATTTGAATTTTTATTTTATATTATACACACATTAATAATTATTTAACTTACCATCTGCATCCGTTGATGAGTTTGATCTTTCTGGAGCAGAACGTGGTGAAATAGTGAGTTGAGGTTCCTGTAAATAAATAATCCAAAATAAATTATTAATATTACTTTTAAGACATGCCGTATTCTTGTTTAGGACATAATGTATCTTGAAAGAAAATTTGTGATTCGTTTTGATAAACTTTTACCTGCAGTATGGTGTGATCAGGGGTTGGTTCAGGTAATCGAAGTGGTTCACCTCTAGGTCCTAAGGAGAACCTCCAAGGATCTCTGGCATCCAATCTTCCTCTCGCATATAGTCTAGCCTGAAATAATACAAAATAAAATATTGTTGAATTAACTGAATACTTTTCACCGAAGGAGCACTTAAAAATAATATTTAAACTTCCAAATGAAGAATCTCTTGAAATAAAAGATGTAATAAGCATTATCAAAATAATTGAATTGTAATGGGCCAAGCATGTTGCTTAAATTCAAAATGAGCCAATCCTACCATTAATGATTAAGATTAAAAAGAACTATGAAAGCTGGTGGATTGACAACATAAAGCTTTATAATAATATGTGGCAATACAAGATCATGGATCGAGAAAAATTAATAAAAATTTACGGCACAGTCAACATCTTATATTTATAATCTGTAAAGTATCCATCTAAAAATAAACTAAAATAAGACTGGGGAGGGTGTATATTTTACCATTAATCTCAATTCAGGAGCAGACAATGCAGCAGGAGGCGGAGGTGGCCTGGTAAGCCTTATGAGAGCGAGCCGCCATCGTCGGCAAATGGCTGATGTTCTTTGTAAAGCTTTCAGAGGAGCTTCTATTATTTCCCGTCCTATCAGGAATGCTAACCGAGCACCACATCTCTCCAATTCTTCCTAGGGGTTACAGAACATTGACACATTAGAATCTTGTCATATTCGCAAGACACAAAAAAACATTGAAGAAATATTCCTGGCGAAATTAGGGTGAAAAATTTCCTCAGCAACTTTACTGTCAGTTGCTAGGGTACTGTTTGGACAAAATTCACATCAACGAGTGATACCCGATCAGAAAATTGCACTATTTTGTCTAAAAATTATATTTATAATTGGTTTTTATGTACGATTATAATAATAGTGTGAAAAACAAACTTGAGCATAGTGGAAAGCTGCTCTATGTGGCGCAGTTGAAGGCATAACAAAGGTATAAGCACACGCTCCAGCTAACAGTCGCCTGCACAAAGCTAATTCTCTGGCTGATGCCTCCAAGATACCGCATGCTGCACCTGGTACAATTAAAAGAATTAATTCTTACCATGAGAAATATTTTAACTTCAATTAAACATAGTAGAAAACCTCCACAGATCTCTTTTGAGTATTGAAATATTATCAGACAAAAACTGCATTAGTGCTCACAATCCTCACCTGTGGGATCAAGTGGCCGAGCCTTGGTAGGAATGGCAGCAAGTAAAGTTTTCTCTGTGGCCCACCTCAGTTCGTGTCTTCTAAACCTTGCACACTGCACTGCAAACCTCCATTGTTCCTGGGCTTCTACATTTTGAACCTGTCACATCCACAAGGATATTAATATTTATAAATTTTATAAAGTATACTGTGTTTATGCGTAAAATTATATGGGTAGCTCTACTAAGTAACATTATGTTGCTGTAAATCTAAATCTACCATACTAAATGTATAAATTGAAACATAAATATAATATAAAAGCATTTTATATTTAATAAGTATTAATCAACTGCAAATTTTGGTACAAATAATAAATATAAAAAGGTAAATATGAATATTAAAAAGAGGCCGTAAACTTTTCAATCTTACCCTGGCTTCAGCAAGAGCAGCCCCTCTGGACTGATCAGCCCTAGTGGCGGCCTCTTCCCTTGTACAGCGGAAGTACCCCCCGGTTGCAGATCCATGACGCTTCCAACTTTCCAAACATACCCAGCAAAAGTCGAACTTGCACTATAACAATTAAATACATATTAATGGTTAGAACCATCCGTCAATCCGTGCATTAAGTGGATATTATTAAACAAATCAGTGGAATGGCATCAATTAATGAACTATCCTGTCTCATATTTGTGTTTGATATGTCTAATACAGAGTGCCAGAAACACCAGTTTATGTGATCAAATAGTTCTAAAAACTTTCTTTAAAATCATTTATTATCATGGAATATGCAAGCATTTACAAGTGAACACATTTTCTATTCTATCTTTCTAATCACTTTTATTATTATATCTGTTTGGATAAAGTTCAAGACTGCAATAGTGAAATAATTTTTTTAAAAAGCTCTTTTTATTATATAAATATTTCACAGTTCATATAAACTTGGTAAAACTGAAATGTAGTTACTGATTTTAATATAAAAGATCTACCATACCTTGGTACACTTCATATGGTTACAACCATCATTCTTCTGAATGGGACAGGAACACGAGGGACAAGGTTTGCAATGTGCTAATAACCAAAGGCTGGAGGCTGCACTCTCGGCTCCGCAGGCAGCCGCCATCGGTGCCGGCGGAGCATTCCCAGCTCGTGCTGACCACCTGGCCCAAGATGCACACCCCAATGGAGCATGGGCCTCCCCTAGAAACAAAAATTTTAAAACATTGTAGCATGTAGGACGCATCATCAATGCAGTGAGCGACTTAAGTTTTTTATAAGTTCAGAAAATTCTCAATGTTTGTACCGCTACTACTTTACCATAAAAACAACAAAATTTCCTAATTAGTACTACTTATTTCAAAAAATTAAATCAAAATAAAAAATTATAATTTGACATTAATTTATTTTCTGTACAAACCATTACACTCCCAGCAGAAGAAGTGGAAATCTCCACAATCTACACCTCTTGAGATCGATGGATATCCTCCAGGACAAGGATCTTCAGTATCATCGCCACTGGTGGGCACGCTAACCGGAACCTTCAAAAACAGGTATCATTCAAAGATGATCACATACATGTCTTAAACTGATTTATAATTGATCAAAAAGTCGTTCAAATTGGAATGATAACAACTTAAGATTACCAATGGTTGATGAGATTCAAAAGAACGAAATGCTCTTAAGGTTTATCTTTATAATATTTCAATGGTTATCGATATACAGCTTACAGATAGTTCAGGTTCTAATAAGCGCACAGCTCTTCCGCAACCTGCAATCGGGCACCACTTCATCCCTCGGGAACTTTCAACAAATGCCTGGAACACAAACAGAGCTAATGCTATGTACCGACAGTTAAATAAAAAAAATAATCAGCAATACTCTAATTTAGAACCAATAGAAGTATTCTAGGATCTATGGTTCTGAGCAAATGATAATTATTTCACTCGTCACTACTTGCTATATCTTTGAAATAACTTTTATTTTATCATGCAAATCTCTTGTTGGCTTTTTCGGTTTTCATATTGGAAGATAGAAATAGAAGAATATGCCAACAATTTCAAACTTTTACAAAGCAATAAATGCAATAATCTACTTAATATCATTGTTTAATCTCAAATAATTAATATTTTGTTTCATTACTATTCGCGAATTTCATACCTTGATATCAAAGAGCAGATACTTTCTCTGAGTATCCGGTGTAAGACAGGACTGGAGCAGAGCAGGAGGGGCTGGTCTACGACATCGGGGGGCAGGACAGACAGGCCGAGCATCTCCATCACGCACTCGACCAGATAAATAACGCCGCCAACAAGAGCCGCAGTAGGCATGACCACATGATCCTCCACCGGCATCTTGTACCGGGACATCTTCACAGCAGATTCCACACTAAAATCATTGTAGTTGACACACTCGTAAAAGATAATTACATATAGATGGCTTAATTTGCAAACCAGTTAACTCCACCCATGATCACTAATTATTCTATCGCACACAGAATCCACAAAATTCACAAAAAAATTGAAATATGTAAAATCACCAGCACATGCCAGCCAACTCCATACAGTAACATTTATTTTTGCAAAAGTTTTTTTTGTTCCTGAAAATTTTGTGTCACAAATGGAGTTGATTTACAGAAGGCATCGATATCTAGTGTAAATAGCAAAAAGATTTTAATATGAGATAAATGTATCCATCTATACATGACAGATACTAGCCAGTTCTACCATTTTTATATAAAATCAAATCATAGCAGAAAAAGTCCAGTATACTAAAAACAAACTTACCTCAATTGTCTTCTGTTGCTGCTGTCCAGCAATGGCGTCATCCGGATGTTCACTGTCAAGAGATCCAGCCCCTGGCAGAGGGAGAGAAACACCAGCAGCCTGGCAGCAACTTAAAGCATCCTTCATCCATCTCTCCACAAGAACATCTTTACACCATTCTGTATTGCAATAAAATAAATATATATCTTTTTTTTATCATAACCAATCGAGCCTGAGCGCACGTTACATGAACAGTTACAGGATTTCAATTTATGACTTGTGATTTGTGTGAAAGATGTGCAGCATACACTTATCTACTGAACCATCTTAATCAAAGACTGAGTATTTTATGAGAATTAAGTAATCTTTAAATGTTGCACTCACCATTATCTCTGAGCAGAGCCTCAGCTGTAAAGAGAGGCACTCTAAGCATATCACTGGTATCAACAAGCAATCGATCCTTTGCTTCCCGGAGTTCTTGAGGGCGCAGACCATCATGTGTTCCAGGACCTGATGTCAGATTCGAATCTGCCTTTGATTCTTCTTCTGCCTCTTGTTCAACGAGTTCTGTAGGAGTCCAGCCCCAACGATTCGAACACCAGTCAATCGGTTCTTCTGACTGTAAATGTAACTTTGCTAAAATGTGTGTCACCTTCATAACAATAAAATATATCTGAATAATTCATGTTAATAATAAGGTTTCTAAAATGAAATATACTCACGAAGAGCATAGCACTCTCAAGAAGAGATGCGAGTCTGATATGTCCTGCAACCTTAGCCCGCTGTGCTGCTGTCCGTCCTCTGTTATCTCTGCTGAGGGAACGTGCTCCACCTGATAGTAAAATACGCGCCCCACCCGCCAAGCCTGCTGAAGCCGCTAAGTGTAAAGCACTGCTTCCTTCCTAAAAAATGTAGATAAAATCCATTGAATTTTCTTAGTAAATGATATTTTTAAGCTGTTCCATATTAAAGTTTGTCTACAACTCAAAAAATAGTTAACCATTCAAATAACCCCATGAAAATATATAATTAATTAAAATTTTTGGCACAATTTATTATTTGGCCCAATTTATAAAATATTACATTTTAATAAAATTATGAAAAATCATTATCAAACCAATGTAAAATTAAAAATAACATTTGAACATGAGGGAATCACTAAATGAATCCAGTGAGATGAATAGAGAAATGTTTAAAATAATGCGAGAGCGCGAATGACAAAGTGAGATGTACAATTATCTGCCGTTTTGGTTGGCTTCAATAAACCAATCCTGAAGCGACAATATGCCATCATGTACACAGATATTGACAACTTACCCTATCAATGGCATCAATCTGCACCTTATCCCTATCATCAGAATTGGGAAGTCGTACCCCTCTCCACTGCAGCAGTAAGGCGATACAAGCGGCTCGCCTCTCCTGAGCGCTTGCCGTCAAGGGTACGGCCACCAATTCAGCCCCTGGACTCGTACTGCCAGGGATATGTCCACTCGTGTTGCTTGCTGTGAAGCCAACACAATAAGATATTTCATTTTCAATTATTATATTGATATTGTATTATAATTATAATGATATAGTAATTAAGGATCAGATTTAGTTAAAGAGGAAAGAATAATTTCAGACATGGATATCAGTGTAGATATGCAGAAAGCAGCCACACAAACCATAAATGGAAAAGTGTTACTATCAGTGTTACTTTTTGAATAATAAATATATTTAATAATATCAACTGTGGAAAGGAAAAATGACATGACACTCAATTTTTCAAAATAGCTTCTATTCTTTAATCTGAATGTATACAACTTAATACACGCTTCATCAAAAGGGTGTAAGCTGAAAATGCCGGATTAGTGTTTAAATTAAGTTTTAAAGATTGAAATAGCATGGCCTGTGAAATTTGCAACTAGGAAAAAAGGCTTCCACCTATTCAATTTAACTAGTTTTTCTTAAATAATTATTAAATTAATATCATATTGAGTAAATAAAATACCAGTTTTAGTCTCCATGCTCTTCAAGGTTGTTTCTATGTAATGTTTTGACTGGTTCAAAATCATGAAATAAACGTTTTTGTGCCTGCTGTAAAAAACTCTTTCATGACACTAATAATGAAATGGTTATACTAACTAATTTAAGCACTTAGAAAATGATTTTCTAAAAACATCAAATGATTAAATACCTGTAACTTGAACACAGCTGATTGATATGTGAGTAGCGACGGGTTGAATGTGGAGCGCCGTGCTACACGCACTGTGCAAAACAGTCTCATCAAAGGCATTTCTTTTGTTGGGATCGCCTCCAAGATCGCTCAAGAATGTCCGAAGCAGATGTTTCATGCCTGAATAATATAAAAATATTTCATTATATTATCAAAAGAATTGACATGTTAAATTATAATAAGGTTTTACTAAAATCAGTATTATTAAGTGAACATATAATGAATCAAGACTTGTAAAATAATAAATTAAAAAATATTATACCATGTCTGGCGGCATAGTGCATTGCTGTGTTATGATGTCTGCTTTCCCCGTAACTGAGATTGGGATCAAAGCTCTTCTTGAGCTCAGGGGAACTCCTGTACACTTGCATTGCCGCATATTCGTCTCCATTTTGAACATATTTTTTAAATTTTGAAGAATTGCTACCCATGTCCGGTGGTAATTAAGTCTATTAATCGACAAAACGACAGTAAAAATTCAAATTTCAATGAAATTCTTGAATATTTAGATATGAAAGCGTTAGTCCTTTTAAATTATTAGTAGTTTCATTCAGCCTCAATTTTGTGACTTGTTAGTGGTCTAAAATGTGATTTATGGCAACATCAAAATTTCTATTTGGCATATGATTTGTTATTTTCCATTTAACATAAGAGCTAGTTTTATTTTTGAAATGTATCATTGGTATCTTATGTTGATATGGAAATATTTTTACAATTCTTTATTTTTTAAAATAGTCGAATACTTTTCTTGGTCGATATTTATTCCGATTCCATTGTTTATGCCAAACTAAACATATTTCAGAATACAGTTTCATATGAGTTCCTAAGTTTATTTGAATAATATTTTCAAGACTCGACAGGAAAAAAATCAGAAGTATGTTGGGTTTTGTTTGGCAATTTGGTTTGGCACGATTGAATTTTAAGTTTTTAAACCGATAATACTTAGGTTTTGGTTTAACTTTTCTATGAAAACTCAATCTATTATAATTATAGTCTGATTATAAGTCTGGTCTGATATTCATTGCCATACATAATTTGAATATATTTTATGGCTGTTTGCATGAAGAATGTGGAGATGTTTAAATAATGTTCTAATTAATTATATTTTCCACACTGTATAGATCATTTTAGTCTATGTTTTCTGCAGAATTAAATTTAAATATTTCATATTTATCTTCATCCCCATAAGAGTAATGCTTTTGCATGTCTTATGTAATATTTTGGTTTCTTATTTTTTAATATTGTTTTCTTCTTCTACACATTTTAGATATATATTTTATTTTCGTTTTACTTTTTATCCATGTAGTTTATGACTATTTTTTACAATCTGTGACGGTAAGCACCTTATTCTTGATCACAATGTCGTTGTATAAGCTAAGCTTGTAGCTATCCACTAATTTAGTTGTGCTTTCAAAATTGCAACCTGAAAAATAATGAAATCTCAATATTACAGGGAAACTTTAAATATATGTTATCATGTACCACCAAAATTTTATTATGTAAAGCTATGTTCATATGCGTCAAAAACATAGACTATTTCTTTGTAGAACTTATTATTTTTTTAAGCCAATGGCATTGGTGGATGAAAGAAGTGTAGAGTCAATAATTAGTACAATAGTCAAATTAAGCTGGACAAGAGTAATGTG
Organism: Rhyacophila evoluta; assembly: GCA_022683975.1. Classification (NCBI taxonomy): domain Eukaryota; kingdom Metazoa; phylum Arthropoda; class Insecta; order Trichoptera; family Rhyacophilidae; genus Rhyacophila; species Rhyacophila evoluta. The sequence goes on along the minus strand of JAGVSQ010002409.1, from coordinate 1,086 downwards.
CTTCTAGACTGTAAAAGTATGATAAAAATCCATAATAAATTATAGGTAAACCACCATTTTTTGTTACATTAGTCGTTGAAGAAATAGATGGAAAAAGACAATAATTTATAATAGTTTTTGCAAGCTGTCTAATTCCATATCTAGTTGGACTAGACTTTCTTAGGTGCGTGTTTAAAATGTTTGTTATGAGTTACAATAAAATAACTAATGAAGTTCTGATGAGACTTTCAACAAATTCCAAATAACTTAGTCCTAGGGTCATCAAAAGTAATTTCACTCTTATGACATAACTAAGTCCATGGTCTTACCGATAAGAAAGATGGCGCAGTTCTCTTTAGTGGTATTGTGTTAAATTATATTGGCATGTTCAGCTTGTGATGAATTCAGGAGATGATGAGGGCTCAAGCGATTTTTGACTCGTGTCATGATCCAAAGTTATTTTTAAATGGACCGTACCACAACACCATCTGAAAATATGAAATGAAATATTATAACAAGAAACAAAATTTATCTGGCCTGTGCGGCTGATTTTACGTATTTCAATTTTTTGTGAATTTTGTCTGTTAAGGCTGAATAAAATAACATCAACATCAATTTTTCGAGCATGTGTGAAGTTAGCTGTTTTGCAGATTAAGCCATCGTTATAATACTCATTTCTTCCTGAATATTGGACAACTTCTTGAGAATAAAAAACTCTCTTATTTATAGAAAACATTATAAGGGAAACACTTTATCTTGACTCTTGAATCTGTGCTATTCCATAAGGTAGTATGTAGGGGTGCACATTACATTATCATAAATAATATTTTTTGACTGACTTATATAAGTCAGACAAACTATGATAATATAAAATCATAATATTATAATGTATAAATAGTTGTGTGCGATAAATACAATATGAAATATTTATTAATTTATAGTTATATATTTGATAAAGAATCATAGAAAATAAAAATATTAATTTTTTTTCTGTCTATTTACTACTTGGATTAAAAATATCGAAAAAAATTAGCATTTACTCGAAACAAAACTGCTGTGAACAGAGAACAAAAATCTATTCTACTACTTACGGCTTACGTATTTTAA
>JAGVSQ010002408.1:0-24780 GCA_022683975.1 Rhyacophila evoluta | reverse complement strand
AAATCTTCGCGGACCACCTAAAAATCTCCGCGGACCACCGGTTGAGAAACCATGCACTAAAATACGTATGCTTTATATTATAACTGTATCTTGTTAATATCGAGTTTTGTTATTAAGAAGCCTTCTTATTCATTATGGGATGACGCGTTTTTTTAAGCTTTCGTAAATAGTTTCAGTAGCATACCAGCTCAATAGGTCTAATACTTTACGGTCTTAGTATTGTTTACGTTTAAATTTTTATTGTTATCAAGTTTTAAATATTACCAATATATAATACATATATAATAAAACCTTCAAATTGAAAGAACAGCATTGTCAGTCTATTAATTAATAAAATACCTTTGCTACTGTGCATTTTTATAGCTGTGATTTTTGGTCTCTTTTAATTGATTTATAAATTAATACTTTTCAAGATAAAGTTTTGATGATTAAGAATGCAATATACCAAATTAGCAAAAAACTTTTGTTACAGTACTCGTTTGCAGTTAAATTAAAATTAAAATATTTATAAATAGCTGTAAATAAATATCACGTTCACTTTTATAACGCTAACCTTCAGTTTTTCAGGAAAATTTCGCGCCCTGATTATGATTGACGACTTGTAAATTTTTTATACACCGATCGTAATAATGCTCACATAATAACGTAGCGGAAAATGTATTTCGCCATAATTTTAACTGAAACTAGACGGAAATGAATTTTGAGACTTCAAATGCCAGTGTGAAGACGAATTCCTTCACGGTAATACATATTGTTTATACAATCTATTATGTCACATTGTATTTATTTATTTAACTCAAATTTCAATTTGACTTTGCCTTCGATTATCTTGTATTATATGCTTTATCTTAAAGTATACAAGGAAAAAGTACGAATTTTCATTCCACGGTTATTGAATTGGTTGAATGGTTCATAGTTTATTTGTTTTTTCAAAAATTTAAAATTAAATCTATGTGACATTTTTCCAATGATATTTATATATATATTGCAGATATTTTATGTCTAATGACCTGGTTATCTCACTAAAGGCTAAAAACATGACTTATTAATTACTTATGAGAAATAAAATATTACTATAAGAAAATTGGACACACATATTGGATGAAGGTCTCTCCATGTGTGGCTAATTTTTGCTGGCTCTATTGGCTCCTATATTAGCTTTGTGGTATATGGGATAGATACTATTGCATAGTTATAATATTACAACGATTGTATTCAGTAAAAATGATGTGCCCTAGAAATCTCCTCTATTTTTACACTTAATTCTATTGATTTATCAAGTCAATTTTAAATTCACGAAAAAATCATGCCTTTGTACCAATAATTTTGATGGTTTATTTGTATAATCATTATTTTATAGATAGTTTAAAATATTCATAAAGTCGTTTTTTTTCAATAAAATATTATACTTACTTTTTAATGGAAAGATAATAACTATTTTTCTGAGATTAATTCAATATTATAACTAAAAATATATCAATATAATGAGTAAATATATGACGAAGAGTATTTGCTTTACTTCGAAAAAAAATCAACAATGTGATGGGAGGAAAAAAAGCTTTCAGATTCCTGCGGAGCCCAACATGACTCCATGTCTCGCTGGTAACAAGTTGACTACATAGTTTCTATTTTAACATACCAATGTACGTACACTTGAACATAGCCACTTCATGGAAAAGAATTTTATTATTATATTTAAGTATTAAATTTATTTCGTCAAAGGGACTTAATCGATACTAAAAGCCTTTATCTTACGGATATCAACACTACTAGCATCGAGCATAAATTCACTGATATATAAAGACCTCCTCAGTATTTTTCATTTGTATTCATATTCACCATCTATAATCCTGCTTCGCCGCGTATTTTGTGAAAATTTCCTAATTCTTGGTCACTTTATGCCACTTAAATATATTTAAATTATTTGATTTTTCCATTACTGTGAAATTGAAACATACGGATCTTATGTCGTTTGGCGATGTCTACTCAAGAAAATAAATATATGCATCTCTGTAGTATAATGACTTATCCATGCTGATCATCAGCCCATTATTTCTCAACCAGTTGGATACCCAGTAGTGTATCTTTGATTTTTTTTTTAATTTTTAGCCTCCTTAGAGATTTGAACACGCAACATTATGCCAATGAAGCGCGCATGCTTGTATTTTAGCCACTAAAATCAACTTTATTGGGTCTTGCCACTTATTCGTTGATTTTTATTTCATTTTCTGGTATGCTCAACGTCCATTTCTCATAATCTTTTTTATAATATAATACTTGCAATATTTATAAAAACTAAAAGTGCTACTAGGTATATCGGTTCAGAGCCAATATCTTCCTAGCAGAATATTTTATCGACTTTATGTCATTTAATGCAAACTTATTGCTATCGCTATGTTTTCAGTTGATTTCATTTACAAATAAAATACACAGTTTCGTTCTGTTGAATATATTTAACCTTCACATACAGCCTTTATTTTCTTCAATATTGACGTACCAGAAGTTTAAAGTGTTTTTGAATTATAGCAGAGATACTTAGATTTTTATTCTCAAAGCTTTTGGACTATACATAATAAGTATATAAAAACATATTTAAGTTTACCCAGTTTGGTGAATTATTTAGTAGAAAATTTCTAAATATTAAGTAAATATTTTATATTACTCTTTGTAATAAGCACTTAGTCCCATTGTTTTTGTTAATTTTAATAGAGATTTCAACTTTTTACAAAATACTTGATGATGAAGTATTCAAGAGTTAAAACTTCTGTCAATAATAATTCTTATTTATATGCTGTTATATGACGTACTATCATGACTACATTGTTTTAATTATATAAAATCTACTGAACTCCGCGCTGGTTGATTTCGTCTAGAAAATAAAGAATTTACAAGGATATTAAAATATTGCATAATGTTTAAATTTATAAAAAAATGGGTGTCCAAATAAATTTACATTTTACGATGAATTTTTTTGAAGAAATATTTTAATCTTCGACATCAATATTTTATCACTGTTTAACTGCATTTTTGCAGTTAAAAGAAAAAAATTATCCGTGTTATCAAATGGTTATACAAATTGTACTTTCACTACCGACTGTCTTATAGAATTTTTACTTATCTTTCCACTTCCCAAAAACTGAGCGTTGAAAAATATATTTTAATGTAGTTTCTACGATTCAAACCAAATAATAAACTGAATATATGACAATAAGTCATCGCTTCCGTTTTTATCACCCAAAGACACGTTGGCCTTCAATTTCTATCAACTCCATAGACGAAACAATTGTTGTTGTCAAGGTGTTCAAGCTTAACACTCATTTATATTAAATATATTGTTAGAAGAATACCAAATTTACAAAAAAAAAAATGTATGACAACCGAGGAATTTAAAAATAAATAGAAAGAAAATGTGTTTGGTTTTCTTTCAGACATGAACTAATTACTCAACACATATATCTAGCACCAAGTTAGTAAACGCTTTAAATACCATACCGAAGGTTTCAGACTTGAGATATTATCATGTATTATTAATATTATTTTTTAATATTTATATATATAATATATTATATGTATCAGTATTATAAAAATGATATTTATAAATATTAATATTTACCATGAAACAGCGGCATTTTCACGTGATATTTCAGTGTTGTTATTATTATCAGCACTCATCTATAATAACAAGTCAATAGTTTATATACTGTAGATGTGTTATAAAAATGAAAGGAGTTGTTTTTGAATTACGTCTAAACATGCTTTTAATGTTTATAAATTGGATTTTTGGTTCAAAATCATGCTTTACACTAGTTATGTTATGTTGGCCAGTTGAGTTGGGCGTATTCGTTTTTTTCTCAGTTCTTTGAAAGATTTATTTTTATCCGGAAAAATAAACATGAAAAATTTTACATGGTCAACAGGATTATAGTTTGGAACTAACGGATTCTTTGTTATCGATGTGCCAATTACACGTAGACATAAACTTGAAAAACAGTAAATCTTAACTAATTTGTCATTTTACCATGATTTTTTTTCGCAAATAGAGTTCACTTTGATGGTTTGGATCAAAAATGGTTTACTTTAGAAAAATATGTGCTAAATAGATACCTAGTAAAAACTGCTATCTTTAAGTAGATTATACTCATAAAATTTAAAATATCACGGTAGTCTCTAAATAATGTAAAAAATATTTTCTACACTATACTATCTAGATAAACCAGCATTTATATGATATTGGAGCAATTGTATTAAAATCAAAATTAATAAAAGTAAGAGGAATACAAAAATTGTCTTTTTTATCAATTTTCATAAAACATGTTGCCTGCTTTTTAAATTATAAAACATTGTTGTTTTTTTTTTAACTCAAGCATGAACATATATTCTCATTTTTTTAGATGTAATATTTATAACTCACAAAAACATACTCACATAATACACAAATGTTGTGTTTCATTTGAGCTGAAAAATATTCTATGAAAATAAACGGTTCTTAAAATTTTTAAAACTGCATTTAAGAATATTCGGATGAACCAGATATTGGGAAAAAGATTATGAAAGTGACTTTCTCAAATACGTTATCAGAATTTTAAGTTAATGAATTTATTTCGATCAGAGAAAACTTTTTAAATTTTAGTTTAAAAAAAAATTCAACGTATTTTTTTACGTTAATAAATTAATTTTTAAAACACAAATGATTTCATGTAGACATACTTTACCTATACAAATCTTATAGTATGCTGAATATTGCTCTATTGCTTGGTACACTCAACAATCTTCTCTAAAATAAGTTAAATTTAAATTCAGTACTTTAATTTTGTTTATCTATATGCTGATAATAAATATTAAATCATATATTATAAATCGCTATTTTCCATTATTGTATTACAATAGTAAATGAGCAAGGAATAGCAAAAGAAGTAATCGAACACGTTCAATAAAATTGATTTACTATTCTCGTATACGGTCAAATGATCAATAATGTTTTTAGACGAAGACGAATATCTTTACAATTTTTAAATAAAATTATTGAAGAAATGCAAAACGAAAATTTGGATAAATTTATTTATAATATAAAATATTTTATATCAAATTTAATTCTCTAAGGTAGCTAAAAGATTAGTAAGCGCGCTTCGCATCCAGAAAATGCGGACTCAATTCCCATATCTACCGGATTTTAAAAATCCCAAAATGGAGAACTGGATGCTCATTGCGTGTAGCAATTGTCTGACGATCCAATCGCACGCAAAATAATCTGTCACATTACAGAGAGAGATCCATATACACACTCAACTTTCAGAGCGGAAATGGTTGAAAATTTTTATTATATCACATCAAACTATTTATTTTTATTTTATATAGATACACAAAACGAGTGTAAAAACAGTGATGTTAAAATACAATATGTACAAAGAAGTTCTTTTTACTTACGGAGGAGTACGTTTCTTCATCTTTAAGAATGAAATTATGTAGTATAATATATTTCGTGCATTAATTATTTTCTTCTTTGTATTAATGAAGGTAATAAACCACCTTTTTTACGTAGAGTTTATATTAAAAATGTGCTTCTTGTGTTAACTTTAATCTTTGACCGTTTATTTTCACACCTTAAAGATCCTTGTATAAATTTACTCCATTAAATTTTCTTATACATTAATTTAAAGGAGCAAATATCTACAAAGGATATTTTGTTCCAGTTGTAATATAACATATTATGTATGATAATCATGCATTTTTCTATAATTATTGAATTTCTTCTTTAATTTCACAACTTTCGTACGATCTTGAAAAATTAATGAATATTTTTAAAACTTAAATTACTACTACTAATGAAGAATATTTTATTGTTTGATCAATATTGAAAGTTTTCTATTGTAAAGATCATTTTTGTAAAATTAAGTTAATATTATAATTATATTTTTATAATAGTTATGATAATAGATTTTAAATAATTTGGTTCTAAATTATTATCATAAGAATCTTAACAGTATCAAGATGTTTTCTCAAATAATGGAGTATTTGTATTATCAAGGCTTAATATTGATATATTTTGTTCACAACAGTCAGTTGTCAAAAAACTACTACAGTTTTACATCTTTGGATTTTTAAAAACTCTACAACTATAGGATTCGAACACGCAATTCCTAGTCCGGCAACACCCATGCTATAATTCCTAGGAACCGGAAGTCAGCATCAAAAAATATTGTTGAAAAATACTCATCGGACATATAATATATAGATAAATAGATATCTACAAAAGACATTTAAACTCTTTGGTAATTTTATTAAATTGAATACATTTTTCATTATGTATGTGCTATTGCGTTATGAAAATGAGTGCTGACTTAATCAATATATTCTATAACACTCATCTATTGCTAATATCATTGTGAGTTTATATAAATAAAACGTGATTGCTTATATATTATTTATAAAGTCATCTACTGGAATATTTCCCATGGTGTTGGACTATAGCAATTATTTTATCCAAAATGGTGACATTTCGTGATTTTCTTGAGTATTTAATATACAAGTTTAGTTAAATCAACTTTTTGCTTTATTATTTTATTAGGGAAAAATACATTTCCAGCGTGTATTTACTTAGCTTACTTTACTTGTATTATAATTGTTTGGAAAATGCAGAATATCATAACCCATCAAACTCATTTCTACCTAAAACGTCAGTTGGTTCACTTCAACTTGTTGGTAAATGCTTGTTTGATTTTATGTAAATATTTGATTAAAATTGATATTAACTAAATACTAGCTGTATCCGGCCACGCATTGCTGTAGTTCAATCTGGTTAAATTGTGCTCTTTAACATGTTTTTTACTTGTCATAGGTATGACATTTATATGAAAACACGTGCGGAATTTGATTGCAACGTTGTGTCAAAATTTTAAAACAATCGGTGAATTTTCGGAGATTTAAGATTTTTAAAAACGAACATTTACATTTTTATTTATATGGATTAGTCTCTTTATTACAATCTTATCGTTATTTTATATTTACCGATGAAAATATATCTAAGTAAAAAGGAATTATAAAATCAGAATAGCAAAATGAGTTGAAATGTGTTTGAAATTTAAACAATTTAAGAATGTTTATCGACATATATGTTTGTTTCATTGCTGGATAGTCGTCTCTATTTTTTTATTTTATTTATTAAAAACTGAGACGGTAGATAGACGCGTCACTGAACTATGGCAATCAAGGGTTTATTTATCAAATGTTTTCTATTGCTCAGAACAGTCAATGTTATTTGATGGCTGTTTCCATTGTAAAATTATAAATAAATTTTGGCAACCGTATTGTAATTTGTTATTTATATAAAACTTGTATGTTTTAATTCTACTCTGCAAATTTATAAAAGTCTGTCGTTGAGCGTATATTGTACTAAGTGTTGCGATAGTGGTACAATAATTAAAGTGTCCCCTTGCCATTTCCGTTCTAATAGCAGGAAATGTACGCCGACCTCAATCGATATAACACTATCAAGAGGCTTAAACGACCTTACCTACGTAACGATGTTATTGTTAGGCTAGCTCATGGTACATGTTAGTTCTATTAGAGAATTAGTTTCGTTATCTAGTTGTTACATTTCATTTAGATTTCACTTTAATACATATTCAAGAATGGGTTTTTTCTTGCCCTTCAATAATACTATGAACTGTATTTCCCTGATTCTTTTTACTTTTTTTAGCTTTTTGCTCTTTTTTTCTTGGAATTTGTCTAGCGTATTATTATTTGATAAGCGGCAGTCGCGATGATTACTGGAAACATATGGGAGTATAATAAAACATATGTTTTTGTTTCATCACGTCTGAAATCATAGAAGACTTCAGTTTTAACGATTTGAAGCTTAAAAATGATATATCGTTGTTTGTGATAACAGATAGAAATATTAACAATGATCAACTTACGTCTATTTCTTTAATATCATAATATGTAATAGACAGTAATGTACTTAGTTAGCATATTTACAAAATAATACAATGGATCTTAATACATTGCTTTATAGAAGGGATTCTAAGATTTTGAAAAACATCATAGCAGTTAAAAAGTTGAGGAAAGACATGTGTGATATATAATATATGATAATATTTAGTAAAACATGCAGTCAGTAAGTCAACAGCTCGTCAAAGAGTTTTTTGAATTTGTTTATATTAAAAGAAGTTTTAAAGCTTGACAACGAAGAAAATATATTTAAAAATCCATACAAGAAAAACTTTTTATTGCTCCTGCTTTCGTTGCATTTAAATGAATTTATTATTATTATTATTAATGTTATATAAAATATACGATTCATCTTATAGCCAACAAAATGTCTTAAGTTTATCCAAGCAGGCCACATAAAATAGACTTACATATTAATATCTCCTTATTTTCAATATTTACTCTTACAGATTTAAATTGACCCGTTAAACTTACTTTATACCATTTTCTGCGTAAAATCCTATCAAACACTCATATTTATCATCAATGTATTAGTTTTTATATACTAAATGAAGTATTTTTGCATTTAATTAAATCTATTAAAATTTTAAAGCGTAAAATAAAAAAATAAATCACAATCATGTCACCTAATAAAATTAATATATTTTACATAGTTTGACATATCAAATAAATGAAACGTTATGAGATCTAAGTATAAATTATACCAAACTAAAAAAACCAAATATATTTTATAATGAAAGAAAAAAATATTGTTAAGTGAAGTGACTAAATCAAATCGTAAACTATAATACATATTGTATTAAAATTTTACTAGCTAAAATATCAAATAGTTACCCCCCTAATAGTTAATCGTGGTTATTAATTAAAAACATGGAAGAAGAAGATAAAACAACCGAATTAGCTCTTTTGTTTCCTCTGAAAGCTGGTCTATTTGCAGTAAAATCATCAACAATGACACGCACAGAATCACGGAAAGTGCGTAATCACATTGCAGGCTTATGCCAAAAAAAAACAACACCATCTAAAAAGTCGACAGAAGACATTGCGGAGCCTCCTAGCGGTCATCGACTACAAATGAGACGAGGATCCAGCATGTCCCAACTTGATAAACTCAATGAAAAGGCAGCTTCAGATTTGGTTAGGTCTACCACAAACCAAAGTCATTTAGGAAGCGCGCAGTCAACATTGATGATGAAAGGATACGGATCTGTTCCACACAGCCCCGCGTTGGGGAGGAATTTTAGTGGTGCAAAGTTATCAGGGACACAAGGCAGCATAGGAGATTTGATGAATTTAAAATTCGGCGGAAGTTCTTGGTCAGTTAGGAGTGAAACTCTCATAACTATGGCAGTGCCTTTATCTACTGTCACTCCAAAGATTTCTCCTGGAAGTCCACCTATTATCAGTGTCGACTATGATGAATCGCCTCCTGAAACTCCACCACCCATTTTACCAAGAAAACCCATTGTCAATTCTACGCTAACTATTGCTCAACGAACACAAAGACTTTCAGTATTGTTGACATCACCTAGAAAACGGAAGGTAAGATCAGAATTTCAATTTATTCATATATATTTCTAACCTAACACCAAAAACTCACAGATTTTTAACCAAGAAAGAGATATAAATGATGTATAAATTTATCAAGATACTAAAATGGTTTTTAAATTAATGCAATTTTAAATATTTTGTCGGTATTATTCAATGTCATTATTGCACTATCTGTTACACACTGTAAATAATATATGTAAGGAAACTAGTAAATATACTATTAACGTCAGATTTGTACGGGTGTCCTAAAATATAATTAAATATTCTGCTATAAAATAAGAGTAGAAGTTTGTATGTAGTATACTTTGGAGCACAATTATGGAAACGACACAATCTAATAATGATTAGAAATTGAGAAAATTCATTTAAAAATTTACGGAGAATAAATAGCGGCAAATTTAAAACGTCAGATAATTTCGAGACGCCATATAAAAATAATGGACAGTCGATATCAATAATTACAAATATTCACAGAATCCACACAAGCTTACCAATAATTTTACAATTACCATTATAACATAGACGGTAAATTGTGTATTATCATTGTCATAAATCGTAGCCATCTTATAATTCAAGACAAGGATCCGAGCCCATGAGAAGTAGTTAGGTGTGAAAAAATAAAGCCTTAACGACGTCCTTGTGGATCTTGTTTGTTTGTTATTATAACGAGACTGACCCTATTACCTCATATGTGACCATATTAATCTAATCTGCTTAGGTTTGTAATGTGACTTGGGAAATCTTACCGCATCGTGAATTTTTTTATTTATTTTTGTATTTTAGGCGATACATATAAGGATACACGATGAAAAATGGATTAGATGTATCGCGGTGTTAGTAAAATTAAAAATACTAATTAATTTTTTTTTTTTTATAAATTATTTATTAATTTATTTTTATTAAAATATTGATGGTATTTTATTAAATTCTTTAACAAAGACGCGATCCGTAATTAAATAGAAAAAAAAACATAAATCCTGTTTTCAAACCATTTTTCCAGACAGCTTTTAAAATAGACGTTAAGAAAACTGCTTACAGATGTCTCTATCTGCAACCGCTTGGAAAACTTTTTCCATACTGACATCTTACGATCGTACACCTCTATCTATGTAATAAAAATATATGTTTTTTATGAGTATTTTGTACTTACGTAGATGTAAGGTTAACCAAAAACGCCTCGCATTTGGTGGTGGCTTTTTTTGGCAAAGTGTTTGTTACGACATCGAACGCCTATATGTTTGTCGATCCTCGTTATATATTGACGTAATGCTTTATTCGACCCATGGGAATCAACGAGTGAGCTTTCGGGGAAACGGAATTGGAAGAATGTGTAAGTAATTACGCAAACGCTTTTGTTATTTTGAAACACTGTGAAAGAGGGTAAATGGATAGTTTCATAAATTTAACTATATGTTACTGTTACATGCTTTATGAAGACATAAAATTAACAGCGCAAATATTTTGTTGCTATGAACGATGGATATCCATCACTATAAAATGTATACTATTTTACTCACGTAATAAAACTGCCAACGGTGAATCAAGTTCATTTTTATGATCTATTAAATTCACGTTAAAGTCTGAGCTATCTGCCCGATGAAGGTCTCTCAAGTGTTTTGTACAAAGTGCGGTAATAATTAATTTATGTACAATATAACAATAAAAATACAATGCACAACCTTTTACACTTTAAAATACACATCGGTAACTAAATATTATCATAGTATTAGACAGAAGTTTTATAAAAAAATAGAAAAAAACACAAAAAAATGCCTAAGAAACTTTTTTTAAATTTTTTCTATTGCTGGCAACATACTTATGTAAATTCGAATAACAATTCTATAGAATATACCATGATTTATAAAATAGAAATCGTTTATTTAATGAAGAATTTATTGTTAATTTATAATTGTAATGAAGAATGTATTATTGTATTATTGACTATAATGCAATAAATAATAGTAGGAGATTATATTTTTATCATATAAGAGTTATTATATGAAGTTGTATATATAATAAGTAGAACTGAGTGTTTGGCAATCTAAATCTTAAGTAATTGGTGTAAGCTCGCGGAACATTCCTGTCGAAGAAAGTATTTTATTTAATATAAGCTTTTAATTTGAATCGTTCGAGCCAGTGAAATTATCTCATTGCTACATTATTCAGGCTAATATTCCAGTACAGTCCTTATGTCCTAGTGTTATCGTTCATAAAGAATACAACCAAAACTTTACATATATCATTCACCATATTTACAGCAACTGTGAAGCGTGTAGATCTGAAGAGCATTAAAACTTATCTCGGCAAATATTGATTGAATTGATGGTAAAGTGAGCTTATAAAGTTCCAGTCCAGTTTTTAAAATTGAAAATGCAGTTTTGATATTCGGTTTCAGAGAGCTTACGGTTACTAACCACAGAATATGATTTACTTATATTTTTGAGATAATTAGCTTTCGTGCGTTCATATAGTTGTAAAAACGTATATTATTATTTATTGTGTGTGCCTATGAGTAATTTATTTTGACAGAATGTCTATAATCATATACTCACATTGAACCCAGTGACCTTGAAGTAAATGCGCGTACTTCGGTGGCGGATTGATTTTCTTAAATTTATAAAGATAAAAGTAGTAAAAAAGTCTAAGAATAGAAGAAGAAGTAAATATTTTCTTTAAAAATTACCTTTTTATATAATTCTTAATTGGGTCACAATTCTCAAGTAGGTCTCTTGTATTTTTATTCAAATGTGTAATTAATTTCTTCCTTTACGCAGAAGTGAATTATCAAGGATCACGCGAATATAATTTGCATACTTTTATGCTATTTCTCAAGAATGAATTCAGTGGCATAACATTTCTAATATCATAATACAATGCATGAAAAATAGTCATTTGGCTTCCAAGAAAATATTTACAAAATGAGCTACTTCAAAATCTGCAAATGTGAAAATTGATTGATTGCAATAGATTCCTTGTATTTTTTCCAAATATATTGTGTTCAGTACATAGATTAAAAAAACCATCGATGGTATCATTCAGTGTGACTCTTAGAATGGATTTCTAAACATTAAAAAATAAATTAAGCGCTTCTGAAAATAAGAGCAAATTTGCATTTGCAAAACATTTATCTTCTTTCATAGATATAAAAAATTTAGACGAAAGCAATAACAGCCAACGTCTAAATCTGTTTTAATTAAATAAGCATTAAAGAAAAGAAAATTAGCCAAGTCACGTTTTGAATATTAGTTATTTGATATCTTTGTGCTGAAAGTTTATCCCTATTAATGCTTTTACCGAACATGTTTTCAATCAAAGAAAATCTATATAATCATTTTCATATGTATATTATAACAGCAAAAAGTGAATACCAGATTACATACAAGTTTTTTTTATAAAAGGTTTACGGGATATAAGTTTTTAGCAAAAGATTTATAATCATGCACTGTAAATTTACCAAGAAAACGAAAAAGCTTAAATTGTTTTTCAAAATATCTTTTGAAGTAGACATTTTAAATTTCCAATAAAAAACAGGGACGTCCGATTCAAGTTTAAGGAGATGTCAACCGATTGTGGTCACTTATAAATATATTTTTAATATTTAGTTTTGTTCAAATAACACCTAATGTCATTATTATCACTGAAATATTTGTACGGATTCCAACTATAAGTTCTGTGACACAAAAATCAGCGAGCCTTTTTATATGGAATGTATCGATTGATAAGAGGATGAGTTTTATTTCTAAAGTAGGTAGTTACAAAAAGTTTTAATCAATTTTTGCACTGTAGAAAATTACATGCTTCACGTGTCTTGGAACGGAAATGGTAAAATAATGTCGTTAATTTGATATTTATTATTATTAATTGAAATCCGATATTATCTTTTATTAAGTTTTTGTATTATAAGTAGTAAGCCAACTAATTAAGCTCAATATTATTTGAAAAAACGTTTTTCAATTCTGTGTGCATTCCTAATTGCTAACGAAGGGATAAATTAGTAATCAAAAAATGTGTTTTATAGATTGATTTCAGAATTTTTTTGTTGCATTAAAGTAATAAAATGTTTGAATAGATGAAAGTAAAATATATATCAAGTTGATAATTTTGAAATATCTTTATAGATTTTTATTTGATTCACGTTTTTTAAGTCTATAACGTGATTATTCTTAAAATAAATATAAATAATTCTGTCTACTTTCAATCAACAATTTTCAAATTTGTCTAATTTCAAAAAACGACTATGTTAAAATAAGATTATAAAAGAAACTTTAGAATCTTCTCTCCGTACATTTTATTTTCTGATATCGTAGACTTGTGTAATATTATGCATAACTTTGCATCAAGAATAAACCAAATGATTAAATTAACTTCAAATAAATAAAATCATAATCTCACACAGCATAGTGTAAAATCAACCATACTGGTCAATGGTTACATGTAGAACATTTTAACGCTTAAGACAAGAGAGTTTTTTTTTAAACAATATAAAACATTATATGTTTTGCAGTGAAGGATAAAGAACTAAATAATAATTGCAAATTAGCTACGAGGAGTAATGCTATTTTCTTATCAGAAAAATTTTAATTCATCGCAATAAGTAACGGCATTCAAATTTGGGGCAAAAAAACTCCGGTCACGTTTTGATTACTTTGCAAAGAATTTTACTAATAACGCAGGAGCTTCCTGAATATAGCGAAATCTTCATTTGTATGCAAGAGAGAGCTTTTAGCGGCCAAACACTCGTGCCAAATACCGTATGTGAGTTTATCAATAATATGAAAACTTTTGCTTTATTATTTGAGATGGCATTTAGTGCGACATTATTTAGAAATCGCCTACCCAAGGGATGCATATGCTTCAAATGTATTTGATAACGTTTATGTTTTTATGTACACATCTTACCAGATCCTCTCAGTTTTAGCAATAAGTGACATGTCAACACATTATATGCCATTGAGAATTTGAAATTGATAGTCATTCGACACCAAATTGAAATTCCGCTACGACAATTTCTCTTATATAACATTTCGACATTCAAATATTCAGTTTTATATTATTAAATGATACAACGATGACTTTCTTTCTTTCAACTTTCAACTTTCAACAAATATTCAAAGAGTCATATTCTTTGTTTTAAATTAAATCAATAATTACTTGAAATATGTTATGATAATCATTCTTTTGAATAGTTCTGGTAAACTTTATTAGTCATGGAGTTTATGCTCAGTTGATAGTGGTTATTTTAGAGTGTTTTAATCTAGAAATCTAGATTTTATTTTATCCAAATCTTGCTTTATTGTTAAGTGATATCTTGTAAATGTATTTTTTTTACCATAGTTCTTTATACACTTTGGGTCACAATTTATTGTTATTCAAAATAAATATTTTGTTAAAACGATGGGATTTGGTACGGTATAATCTATTAAATAGTCTCTTTCATAACGCGTAATATCTTAACACTTGGCCTGCGGGACCTCTAATATTAAGTGTTTGTATATTCCAACGATTACCTGCTGGACACGGGACTGTTCCAGGCCTCACATACTTTAAATATGTTCACTGCCAACTGTAGTCAATGAATTTTACTACATTTTGACCAAAATTGTATTCTTTGGCTTAGTTTACTTTTTTTCAGTTTGGATAAAACATTTTAAATACTTTCGTAAATTTTAATCGAGTTTATTAATGCTGGTGATGATTCTATTATATTTTTTCTCATTGATTAAAATTAACAATATTTTAGTTTTAACTGATAATTATAATATAAGATGTTACAATAATATAATACTGAGATGTTATAAGAAAAAAATTGATTCTACATAAAATTTTGAGAAATATTTAAAGCATTTTAGAAGCTGTGCTAACTTTCGGAAATTTTAAGCGCATTTTGCGAATTCGCCAAAAGTAGCCAGCAGGTTAAGTATTAAAACTCGTATTGTGTTATGAAATATCTACATTAAAATGTATAACATATCTAATTTATCAATAGTTAGTATATAATGGCAATATATAGTTATAATGTTTTTGCCAAGAAAATTGAAGATTGAAATTTTTTTATAACTATTATAGTTTGCTGTATATTCAAGATACCAATGAGTTAATATAAAAAATGAACAAGCTTTCATAAAGATGGAGCCAAAATCTTGAAATTTTTGAGAAATAATATTACTATGCCTACTTCTAAAGTAGAATATCTCATATGAATTTTCACAATATGGTGAATCTTAAATTTTTTAGATTTTAGATTTTCTAATATATTTTATTTGATTTAATGTATTTTTATTTATTTAATAATTTTCAAAGCAAACCATATTAAAATACAGTGATAAATGAGTTTATTAATTGTCTTATCATAGAATTTGAATTAACCAATTTCTCGCACAATTATTAATACTGGTATCTTATCTTAAATAGTCAGATACGCAAAAGCTTCGTTGTAGTGGACATATAATTATAGTATATACGAGCATGATAGTTTATAGTTGCATACAATTTAAAAGCATCCAGTAAAATAATATTCATTTGTCATAATTTAATAGGAAAGGGTTATTTTAATTAACAATAATTTTACTGGGTCAAGTGAGTTTCGCACATGCTTGCTTATCATGTGTATAGTTTTGTGAGAACAATATAAATTCTACGCAGTAAGTATTCAATTTCATAATACCTAAAATAATATTGAGCTTTTCTTTGTACAGCCTTCGCATATAAATTGCATCGTCATATAACAATCGTTTAATAAAAGAAAATGAATTGCTGTGTGTGTGAAAATATTAGTTTTTTGGCCTATTTCAGTGTGTATTATACGCAGCTATTTTAATAAAGGATGTAATATTTTCGAATAAATAGCTCATTGATTTTTAGTATTTTCTCAACCATATACAACACATCGGAGCAATGACAAAAACTTTAACATTTATTTACTGATGTAGCTCAATATTTTTATAAATTCTTTCAAAATAATATCATAAACTTAATCGTCACACCATACTATGTTGGTGAAGTCAAATCTGACACTCAATTTAAACTTGTAAAAGGTGACTTTGAGTATACATAGACACATAGGCGTAGGCACATATACTATTATTTTTTCATTAAAACTAGTGTACAGGTATTTAAAGTGTTGGGATTTTACAAATGTGTATTTATTTATGAATAATTCATAAATGATAATAGTTTTCTGTAAGGCTCAACTATAAATTAGGCTATTTTTAAATTTCTTAATATTACAAAAATAAAATTATAATCAAAATAATTGTGAAGTTTTTACTATAATGAATGACTTATGGGAAATATTTTAATCAAAAAAAAATACTGTTGCACAAAGTAGGTATTTATATAATGAAATATTATTAAGGGAATTTAGATAAATTTATCAATTATATCGATATAGTATACTTCAAATATCGTAGAGATTTTCATTTGATTATGGGTAATTAGCAAACTCATCGCTTATAGAAAAAAACGCCCAAAATAATGACCTTTTGTAACAATATATTAAATATACTGTAGGTAGTATTAAAAGTAATAAAATAATACCATAGTAAAGGTTCTCATTTATGCACCGAGATGTTAAATCCTTCAGTTCTATCAAAGCTTAAAGTACGTTTTATGAACTACTATCGTATATTTGAACCCATGATATATTTTTTTAAATATCTAATACTTAACCTAGATTAATTTATGAACTGAAGAATATGTCTAAAAAATAGTTATATATTGTTTGAATGATTGGTATTTTTTTATTAATATTTAAATACAATATATGAAAAATATTTATTCAGTGTTCAATCTCAGTTTGAAAATAATCCAATTGATAATATTATATTGTGAAATAATTTTTTACTTGTTGGTGGAATTGCCATAATAATTTCATGCCCATTAAATTTCACTCCGATTTGTATGCAACGTGTAAAATGTTTTTGAATATTAATAGGGAAATTGCAAATCTCCTAGTTGAATTTTTTACCGCATGAATAAAAAATATGTGTAAATTCCTCTCTGCTTTCAGCTAGATAGAAGTAAAAAGCGTATATTGAAATTCCGTCAACTGACGTAAAATATTTTACTACATAGGAACACCTGATTCGCCCATCGGAAATTAAAATCTCTGATAGGAGAAGTATTTTTTTAACAGTTCTATACTCAGTACTGACCTGCTGTATTTTGCGAATATAATCGCAAATGAATGTGGAAAATTTCTACATTCCAACAAGTGTCGTTGTATGAGGATTTTTTTTAGGAAAAATTACATCGTAAGCTATACAAATTAATTAATTAATATAAATTAAGGTATCTATTGGCTGAAGCTTAAAAAGCTCAGAGATTATTTCATTCATATAGATGAAAAAGTGTTCCCTTAATTTTGATACCATTGTAATGTTGAAAGAATTTAAGGCAAATTTGTATTTTTAGAGTAGTATATATATGATATATTAACACTAAAGTATAGAATGATTTGGGTCAATATTTATAAAGATTTACTGTTGAGTAGTTCTTTGTAGGTTTTTTTTTTTATAATTTAAAATTTTATGCGTACACATAACACTAAGCGTATGGTTGAAGATTATATATTAAAGCTAGATAAATATTTAATAACACCATCTAAAGCAGGGGTTTTCATTTTTTTTAGCCTAAGGGCCACACTGACTTTTCCACTGAATCCTCAAGGCCATGACCTAGCTACCTCATTATACACACATACTGTAGTTATATACATATATACGCTACCGTGGGCCGTAGTTTAGAGACCTCTGCTCCATAGGTATAGAATAATCAACTTAACTTATTTTAGAGAAAACAACCTGCAATTTTAATACGTTCATAGACTTTTAAATGATAAAACCCTTTAAATAAATAACAAAAAATTTAACATGGATCATTATTTTTTATTTAAAATTTATCGTATAGTAATTTAAATTTATCTTTATCAAGCAGCTGTAAAAATTGTAACCCTCGGCTAGTAGAAATACAAAGTCAATTTATATCATAGTATTACCATATTTGAATATAAACATTTTTAAAATATTTTTTACCGAGAAATCCTTTTTTCTCATAGGATATCTAATGCAAAAAAAGTACTGGAAGTTATAATTTTTTAACGTAATATCAAGGATTGTACACTCTTTGTTATTTTCAATTTTTATATTTATCAAACCAGATGTTACTAAATTATAAATAAATAGATTTTTAAATAAAATTTGTAAAAAAAACACAGTCTTAGTATTTGTAGATTTTTTGTATTCTGGCTTTGGTGTATTTCTGTGATCGAATTGTTTGCTTATATTTTACTAAGTTTTCGCATCGTCGTCACGAAGGGGTGGTAAACCTCACAGATGGCTTTGTCTGACGTTTGATTCCGAAACGTCGGCTGGAATTATTATTATTGATTCAGTGTAACAACAAACACAGCACTTGTGACATTCTGAATGACAGCATTCAGAAACAGACATAACTGTAACAACTGTGGGTTACATCACTTCTATCAAATCTTAGATAACCCGTACAGAACTAATACAAAATAATATCGATTTCCGTATTCAATAAAAACAATATGTCACCATAGTTTTTTTTATTATACCATAACATGTTGCATATTAAAACAAATATTTTGAATTTTAACAGGTTTGATAATTTTTGTTTGAACAAAAATTATTTTTCATAAATGCCTTTATAGGTAAATAAACCGATTTAAATAGTACATATAATACTTAATTAATAACTGAAAATCAAAGGTTTCATCTTTATTATAAACGCAAAAAAATAGAAGCCATAAATTTATAAGGCTTTATTCGTGGCTATTTCCTTTCGATATCTTTAAACCATAATGATACGATATCTGCGTGTATCTGTGTCAATCATCTTAGCCTGTTGAGATGACCAAAATGCCTGTAAACCAATCTAATTAACGTTGCACACTATGTTTCATGTTCTATAACTTTTTACCAATTTTTTACTGCATACATAAGATCATATATGAAAATTTTGACACGTTCTGAGGTATTATCATAGTTAAGAGTTTTTTAAAGAAACCTTGACAAAATAATCTTAAACTCGAATGCCTCTTCTTTTTTATTTTACTTCGAGATATTTTGAAGCTATTGAATATATTTGATGAATTTTAAAAAAATCTGAAAAAAAAACGATTAAGAGCAAACCCCTTATTGCAATAAGTCAGTTTGGTAGTATCCTAGAGGCACCTTGTGGTATTTTTTTATGTAAATAGAAATTAAAAATAAGTAAAGAATAATTGGGCCAGTTAAAAAAAGAAAAACCTCATATTGATTGAACAAAATATATTATATGAAAACAATTTTGATTAGAATTCAAGATAGAAAAAAATACGTCGCAAAATATATATTCCTCCTTAGTTTCAAAATATAGGTAAGAAAAAATATTTACCAATACATATATTGGATATCAGACAGCCTGACAAAATTTAATGTTCATTGGGTTATTAAGAATTCCAGATTACATAATATCAGTCCTCCTTAGGAGACCAAGTCTGGTATAAACGTAGTCTGAAGATAGTACCGTAAATTTTATTTGATTATACATATAATACAAATACTGAAAGTTAACAGTAAGTTGAATTCTAAAATATTCAAGCATCGCTTACCCAAAGCAACGATTTTGTCACTAAATAGGCAAGTTAACAAAATCAACCCACTCACGATATCTCGGTCGGCTTCGATTTCACAACATACGCGTCCCTTTACTTGATAAACTTAGAGCTAAGCTACACCGGATATATATTTATTATTCTCCTATATTGGTATGTTGGTAATGTAACCAACGATAAAGTTTGTACTTTGCAATGACGAATAAACGGAAGTAAGTGCCACGCCTTGCGTGTGTAGTTATTTATACAATAAATGAGCGATGAAGCATTTCTTTTATAAAAACTTAATTTTTTTAGTTTATTTATATCAAACATCACAAAACTATGAGGATTCACTGTATGTATACTTTCATTAAACTATCAGTAAGATGAAATATTCTTATTACTATTTATATTCCAAAAGTAAAGTGTGTGTATATCAAAAATGTAAATTTATATGTCTTTAAATGGAGATATAAACTCTACAATATGTAGATCTGATTTTTTTTCAATTTCGTTGGTCGACTTTTTAGCGAAAATTGATTCTCAAATTATTGCTTCAGCTCCGAGCCATTCACGGTAATTTATCGGTCACTGGAGAGACATGCGCAACATATAATATTATATTATAAAAATTAAATACGATGTATGTAGAAGCAATAATATATACGGACAACGCGATATTGATTACTGATACAGAAATGTATTCTTTTATCAATCAAATTGATCTTTATGAATGAATTAGCTCTCATTTTAGCCATAAGTCAACAATGAATATTGAATCAGTATTATCAAGGATAACCTAAATATTTCGTCATGACTGATACTAATATAATTGATAGTTTTGCCAGTGTATATAAATAATAAATTTCTGTGCGGACCACATATATTCATAAAATACCCGTTCATATTCAGTGTAGATACGTGTGCTTGAAAATACCATGCAAATATAAATGAAAAATGTTTATTGAAAGCCAGAAAATAAATTACAATCCATGTATAATATTAAAAATTTAGAAAATTCAAACAGTTTTTAGTTTTCATTATTCCTTATCTAACCACTACAAGGTCTCATAAGAATTAGGCTTGTTATATTTGATATTAAGCGATTGCAAATAATGTTTATATTTTTAACAGAAAAAATATTTTATTTAAGCGGAACATTACTTACTCATGTGAATTGTGCTATGGACAAAACAAGTGAAAATCTCATACATTGCAGCAATGTTTACCTCCAAGTTATTAGGTTCACACGCCTCCTGAATTTACAAGCGTTATCAAACATCAATAGCTATTTTTAACCCATACACATGCAGATGTCATATACAATTTAAGCCTATGTAACTTCATAAAATTAGCTATTCTCATTCATGTATTCCAGATTTTTTTGCTTGGAATGATTCTAAGCTTTTATATTTATGTTGGTGGTAAGAAAGTTTATCATTTTTATCGATAGCTGATAAGTAAAGTTATTAGCAGATTACTAAGAGAAATGCTTTTAAAACTATACAATATTCTTGTTTCCCAGCTCTAAGAAATTGTAAATACTTATATGTTATCAGATGAGTGGCCACATGTCAATAAGTCTCATAGTTTTTTTTTTAATTTAGCATATGATTTTAAGCGAAACTTTGTTAGAAATATATTTAATTTATTAGTATTTGGTAATGTCATCTTTTTATATTCCTTCTAACATCCGCCTCGATTTTTTAGGTTCCGGAAGTCAAATGAGACTAAATTTTTTTAAAAACTACACCATCGAAGCATATTGAACTACTCACTCCGCTGCGGCGAATAATGCTATTTTATATAAATAAGCGAGATCTTTATTTATTTTATAATTTTAATACTATTTTAATTAGCATTCTTACCTAAAAGATCAATTTAAATATTTAATTAAAAATAACTTAAATCTAACAAAATGTACGACAAACAGATTCATCTTTTTTGCAGATAGTTTAACAGTTTCAAGATACAGAGAAATAATCGGGCAAAAATACTTGCTGTCTTGTCATATTCTTGTGTTTCTGTATACAGCTTTCCAGATTTAAAATAATCAATGTAAAAAATTTACAGAGAATAATCATATTTTAATTTTGATTTATTTTCTACAATTACTACAACCAAACTTGTGGTTTCTTTATTTACGTCATTAATTATCTAAGTATTATTAGGCAAAAGGGGCATATTATTATGTTTCTCTTATAAGAGAGCTCGGTTTTTATATTTTTTTAATAATGTGGTTGAATAATTTCATTTTTACAATTCATTCTTTCAATACATTTTGGCTCGGTTGCAATAACAAACTTTTTTATAAAATATTAAAATTTGTCATTTTTTTTTTTTTATCGAATTTCGTAATATAAATATTAGCTGTTGCTGTTTCTGACTATCAGCATTTTTAATGGGTACAGAGGTGGACATTTTTTATACGTTTTCTAAAGATCTTATATTCTTCTTGCCGTTTTTATTACTGTAGACTAAGAGTTCTCAACAAACTACATCCTAAAAAGTTATAAAGTATTAAGCATGTATTTTCTTACACCATATGTCCACTAACATAGAACTTAAAACTCAAATGAAAACAAAACGATACTGGAAAAAATGGTCACCTTTATCAACTTCCGCAGGAAAGTCTTATGTCAGTTAAAGATCCGATATAAAATTATTTATGACCAATTATTATTTAAAATAGTAATAATAAGACAGCCATATATTCTAAAGCACTAAATTAATACATTATAAAAATTGACGGGTCCTTACTTTTTCTTACAATTTTAAACAAATTGCTGTATTCAAATCGCAAGTTATTGTATTTGCCGAATAAAAAATATCGCTTTTCGATATAAGAGCTCTGGAATATCGTAAGTAAGACTATCTAATGACGTAGCAGATAAATAGTAAGTACATTGATTAATTGGATAGATTTCGAAGACCGTGATGCTTAATAATAATAATAATAATAATAAAGGATGATAATAATAACGAGAGAAAAAAATATTATAATTCGAAAACAATTTGCAGAGATTTTATCTTTTAAGTAATCTACCTTTGTATAGGGTTGATTATAGAGCGGGATCTACTTTGATGTTTTAAATTGAGGATGCTAGCAAGTCGAGATAATTTAAATGCGTAATAGAGACGGCGAACTGTACTCAGTGATGCGAGAACTTCTTGAGATTTCCAAGAATGATAGAAGTAGGAAACTATTAGTGCCTACGCCAATTAGATATGACTTTTAAACGAAAAGTTTGATGAGATTCGAATTCCATCACTATATTATTTTAATATGCCGTAATATTTTTATCAAACGAAATCTAAGCTGAGCTGTTCCTCAAATTATTTTGAAGCTTTTACTGACTAATTCAGTGCTAAATTAAAATTTTTAAGTTCCATACAAATCATAATTAGCAATCGGGGGATTATTTGCAGAATTTTAGATGTATCAGTAAATGCCTAATTTTAAACCATAGAAAACAGATATAAAAGTTCAGAAATATTTTATATAATTATTACAAAAGCAGGAAGGCACGTTATTGTAACGTTATTTACAAGACCGTATTACAATTGTTGCTTCAAAGTATATAAAAGCTTCTTTTGATTGTAAGTATATAATAAAGTTACGTTGCAACTTTTGCCAATGTATTCGTGAAAAGCCATTAAGAAAGTGTCATTATAACTAATACATAGACACATTCTTTACTTTATTCTTTGACCCTATGCCGTGCGTGCTAAAGGAAAGTGAAGGCATTACACCTTCATGGGCTGGCCTTTAAATAAACGATAAACATGATTAATTACTTTTTCCATACATAATTTTGTTATTGAAACCACTTGAATATAGTTTTCATACTGGCAACTAAACTCAAAATAATTTATCCAAAAATAGTTATGAAAATTATACCGTGAATTATAAGCTATTATACAGAACTTACAAAATCAACTGTCAAATCATGATATTTTCAATATTGTCTTTATTAAAATTTTATCCATAACACAAAAGTCACATTATTTAAATTATGAACCGAGGTTTATTTCCCTCTACAGCTTTTGCATACAGTCGATGACTTGGAGAACGTCAAGTTTTCTTCAAAATTAATTATGCACCTTAATATTATACATTAAATATAAATGAAACCTTAGACTTTTCATACTGGAATAAATGAAATCTATCAAGACGTCTTCACATTGCGAATATCCATATACTCTTTTTCGGAGTGGATATTTTCACACTGTGTATATCTATATGCTCCACTTTGGAAGCGAACATGGTATATAATTGATTAAATATCAGAGCCAACATTGTACAATAATATATATATATGTAAATGTAATTGTAGTGAAATGTTTATAGTCAAATATATTGTATTGCTAAAATCTACAGATCTACTATTTTCTTTTTGATATACTAAGTGACTAAGCTACTTTCTCTAAAAACGAATTGTATGTAATACAATATTTTTAATAACAAGTAAACACATTTAAAAATTAAGCTATTACAATTTTAAATCACGAAAGATAGTTATAATTACAAAAATAAAGCTGAAATGTTAAAAATTATAAATTTATATAGACTTGTAACAGATACACAGATATTCTAAAAGGCAAACGATTTTTAAAAATAAATCATGGCGAATACTTCATTTTTATTGATTATTAAATTGTTGAAAAACGTGCTACTT